>WTXG01000287.1:0-43244 GCA_022496185.1 Multifurca ochricompacta | reverse complement strand
AATGACTGGGTCTGGCTCGAGGGAGAAACATTCACACGTCACACCCCACAGCTAAATTAGCGCCTCGACGCCATGGGCCCTTCCAGGTCACAAGGAAGCTGTCAGATGTGTCATACGAATTGCGATTACCACCCAAATGGAAGATCCATCCCGTCTTCCATGCCAAACTTCTGACGCCATACAAGGAGACGTCCCTTCATGGGGAGAACTTCCCAAGACCCCCACCTGACCTTATCGATGGCGAAGCGGAGTGGGAAGTGGAGCGCATTCTAGACTCAATGAGAAAAGGCCGAGGGCGCAAAATGCACTACCTAGTCAAGTGGAAGGGATTCCCAGACTCTGACAGTTCGTGGGAGCCAGCCGGGAATATCTTCGCCCCGGTCCTTATCTCGGAGTTCCATACCCGACATCCAGAAGCGCCCAAAGATGATTAAAAGAGGAACAACTCCCCCAGTTGAAGTTCCCCAGTACATGCTCCCCAGCAACGTCCTACCACCATACAATCCATTATGTCTTTCATCGCTGCCAACGCTGCCGTCGACGCCTTCACCGCCACTACCGTAGCGGTCGAGAACTTTCCCTCCGCCCATCCCTCTACACGCCCTTCCTCACCCATTGACTACGAGGCTGCTGAAGCTCGAGTAAAGAAACAGTCCCCCAATCCCAACGATGACTTCGAACACTGTGAAGAGCCACACCCGAATGACCTGGTGGGTATGGAGTCAGATGACGAGGTCCCCGAATTCCCCTTCTTCCTTAACAATCCCAACTCCTCCACGTACTACCCGCTAGAGATCACCATGGGCGACGGAACCGTTGCCATCGCCAAGTATATCTTCTACACCAATGGGGGGATGGACGTCGCCGGATGCATGAAAAGGACGGCCCAGTCTATGGAGCTCCGGTTTATCTGGAGGAAAGGTATACGGGTCGTCTGCATCATACGATGACCGATGAACAGCTGGGGCATCTGGCCGCCGAAGATTCCCGGGCCTTTGCCATCGACGAGGTGATGAGTGACATGCGACTTCCGCGCCTTAAAGCTGAGGTAATGAGGCTGCGGAAGAATCTGACCCTGCGCAACACACTCAACCGGCAGTACAAAGAACATGCCAAGATGATGGCCCGGCTTACCAACGGGATGTTCCAGATCGAGCAGGAGTTAGTAGAGATTCGAAAAAGGTTGGAGAAGGGGGATGCATATCAGACGATTGCGGAGAGGTACGCTGACACCTATGCCCGACCCCTTCCACCGTGATCACTAGGGGCTGCTCCGGTGCTGCTGCCAAACCGATTCGAGATGCCGCGCATGCATGAGAACCCCCGGGGAGAGACGTGCTGGAGATGCGACAGTAAGTATCACATTAGCTGGAACTGCCTCTCAATCGCAAGTGGTGCCGGCACTGTCGCAGCAACCTGCATTGGAGCAGGTTTTGTATCTTCCGCCGAGTAGGAGTCGCGCCGACGATCACCAACCCGTCCGGATGGTGTGGCAAGTGCCTGCGTCACAATGCAGGGCATCGGGAGTTGGACTGTCCCGTCCACGACTTATGCCGCCTATGTGGACAACGTGGCCCTTACGGGTTCCTCCGTACTCACCAATGCCCCCAAGACGCAGACAAAGAGAACTATACGATGGACGATTGTAATGTAGCTGATGATTATTTGGAGCTGGTGCAGGATGATGACGGTACGAGTCGTTTCTAGCCGGGTCTGCTAGAACCAGAAGAGGGGGTGATGTTACGAACCCCGTCTTCGCCCGTATTCTTTTTCTTACCCAACGACAATCCCTCTTTACCGCCTACACTCCACTATCAGATCACGTCCCCATCGTGGGATCCGTCACATGCTCTTCGTCCCTCCCCGTGACCTCCTTGCTTGTTCATGTTTGCTTATCGTTATCGCTGTTATCGCTTATCGTCTTATCATACGACCGGACACTTACTTAATACCCTATCAGAAGCCAGGCTTTACGCCCTCCGCTTTCAGATATTCGGGCCCACTTGACTCCGTGTTCCTATCTCCTAGACGCCCACTAGATTACGTATATAAGTCCGCTGTAACTACCCTGTAGACCTCAGACTCGACTTATTGAATACATCGGTGTTCGTCTTCTGGACTTCCCCTTGAAACCTCTGACTCGATCGTCTCAGTGCTTTTGGCACTTTTCCATTCAACACTGTCATTAGGGAACAGCCCCTTTGACTTTGACTCGTCCACTTAAACTCCAAGGGGCCTTATTGGTCTCTTACCCGAAACCTACGAAGCTGTCGCACAAGTCGTGCAGAACGTCTCACACCGGACGTAACAATGATGTAGTACCAAGTGTTTATCACCGACATTGGAAAGTGTTCTCTGAAGAAGAATCGCAGCATTTTCCACCTACACAACCATGGGATCACACCATTGACCTCCTCCCCAATACGCCAGCTGTGATAGATTGCAAAATCTACCCACTGTCCCAATCTGAGCAGGCTGTGTTGACAGAATTTCTTGAAGAACATCTGGCAAAGGGGTATATTCGCCCATCCAAGTCGCAGTATGCCTCACCCTTCTTCTTCATCAAGAAAAAGGATGGCAAGTTGCAACCAGTCCAGGACTACTGACAAATTAATGCCCATATGGTGAAGAATGCCTACCACTTGCCGCTCATCTCCAAGCTTATTGGCACCATGAGGGATAAATCCCTCTTCTTGAAGATGGATGTACAATGGGGCTACAACAATGTCAGGATTAAAGAAGGTGACCAATGTAAAGTGGCATTTAAGACAAACCAAGGGCTGTTCGAGCCAAACATCATGTTCTTCAGTCTTACAAATTCGCCAGCGACATTCCAGTCCATGATGAACCACATCTTCCATGACCTCATCCTTACTGGCGAAGTAGTGGTCTACATGGACAACATCTTAGTGGCTACCACCAACAATCTGGACCACCATTGAGAACAAGTGCATCAGGTACTGGATATACTACATGAACATGATCTATACCTCAAACCAGTGAAGTGTTCTTTCGAACAACAAAGCATTGAATATCTAGGAGTTATCCTAGAAGGAGGACAAGTGTGTATGGACCCCATTTGTTACAAACCCTGCTGCGTCGTCTTGTTTTCCTTTTCCCTCATGTGACCTGCTGTTTGGACATGCTTGCCTCTTTGTTGACCATGTTGTGACTGGCATTGTACTTGTTTGTCTCTTATCTCTGACTCAGGCTGTGCTTATCTATGACTCGTACTTTACATCAGAATGCTTACGTATTTTCCCACCAGAATTGCGACTATACTGGATCCGTCTACATATATTCTCATCTGGCCCACTTGACCCCGTTCCCCATTCGGATACATTACGACTTTGTTGATACATTGAGTACGTTACTCCGATTCAGACTCCGATCTCTATTATGTATATAAGGCCTGCCTAGATAGCCTGTATGCCTCAGACTCAACTTCTTAATCAACTTGGTGCATTACCTTCTGGGTGATCCTAAGACCCGACTCCTGAATCATCTCAGTGCTTTTGGCACTCTTCTGCTCACCGATACTAAGGGATTAGCTCCTTGGTATTGACTTCTCACCTGATCTCCGTGTACTTGAAAGACAGTGCACACTTGACTTCGTAGTTTCACTATGCGACTTATCACATGTCGTGACGAACGCCCGCACCAGGCGTTACACCATTAAAGTACAAGGGATCCGAGAATGGCCCATGCCAACCTGTGTCAAAGACGTCTGATCATTTATTGGATTTTGCAACTTCTATTGCCACTTCATAAAGGGATTCTCGGGTATCACATGACCATTAAACAATCTCCTGAAGAAGGATGTACCATGGTATTGGAGCACTATGCAGCAGCAGGCGTTTGAACAGATCAGGGACCTGGTTGGCTCAGAACCAGTACTTATCCAACCTGATCTGAGTCGCCCTTTCGAATTAGAAGTAGATGCCTCCCACTTTGCGAACAGGGCAGTGTTGTATCAAAGGGATGATTCTCAGATACTTCACCCGGTGGCATATTACTCCGAGACCTTCTCGCCAGCTGAATGAAACTATGACATCTGGGACAGGGAACTTTTAGCCATAGTTAAAGCACTACAACATTGGCAACCCTACCTTGCAGGAAGCCCTCATAAAACAGTCATCTACACTGATCACTCCAATCTGCTGTATTGGAAGGAGCCCCACAAAATCAGTCGATGTGTGGCATGAGAAGTTCTTGAGCTGGAAGAGTATAACTTCACCCTAAAGCACATTGCAGGAAGTCAGAACGCACAAGCAGATGCGCTGTCATGAAGGCCAGATATGCATACAGGGGAAGATGACAATGACAATGTAACAGTCCTCCCAGAAGAAGTGTTTGCAAACACTGCCATAGTCAGTCTCCATGATATGGACTTGTGGGCACAAGTCTCGCAAAACATGAACCAAGAGCTATGTCACTCATGGGCCAATGTGCACAACCTAAAAGAAGTCAATGGCCTCTGGTGGAAGGATGGAGACCAACTTGTTGTCACCGGTGGTGACAACATTAAGAGGGGGGTGATCCATTTTCACCATGACCTCCCTTCTGCTGGCCACCCTGGCATTGCCAATACTTATGTTCTTGCCAAACAAGACTACTGGTGGCCCAACATGAAAAAGGATGACAAAAGCTACGTAAAGGGATGTGCAGCATGTCAAGCAAACAAGGTCAATACGCACCCAAAAACCCTGCTGATACACCCTATCACTCCCATCTCATCAACCCCTTTCCAGGCCATTGCTATGGACTTCATCATCAAACTGCCTGAATCACAAGGCTTTGACACAATCCTCACAATCACTGACCATGACTGCTCTAAGGCAGCCCTATTTATACCCTGCAACCAGACCATCACAGCTGAAGGAGTGGCAAAACTATATCTAAACCATGTCTATCACCACTACAGACTTCCCAAGAAAATCATATCTGACCGGGACACCCAGTTCACATTGACATTCGCTAAAGCCCTGTGCAGAACATTAGACATCACACAGAACATCTCCACAGCATATCACCCACAGACAGATGGACAGTCAGAGCGCACAAACCAATGGCTGGAACAGTACCTTTGATTCTGGTGCAACAGACGACAAGATGACTGGGCAGAATGGTTGTCAACTGTGGAGTTTGCACACAACTCATGGCCCAATGGGACAACAAAGGCCACCCCCTTCTCCCTCATCATGGGTTGGACTCCATGCACTACATGGATGGACAAACCTACCAATGTCCCATCAGTAATGCAACAGATAAGCCAGTGGAAAGAGTTATGACAATCGGCCAATGAAAATCTAGTAAAGGCACAACAGCTCTTATCTGCACAGCCAGGCACATTCACACCTTATCAGACCAATGACTGGGTATGGCTCAAAGGAAGAAATATTCACATGTCACATCCCTCGGCCAAATTAGCACCCCAACGTCATGGGCCTTTCCAGATCAGAAGGAAGCTGTCAGATGTATCCTATGAGCTGCAGCTGCCACCAAAATGGAAGATCCACCCTGTCTTCCATGCCAAGCTTCTAACCCCGTATAAGGAAACCTCCATGCATGGGGAGAACTTCCTGAGACCCCACCTGACCTTATTGATGGAGAAGCAGAATGGGAAGTGGAACATATTCTAGATTCCATGCAGAAAGGCCAAGGGCACAAGCTGCACTACCTAGTCAAGTGGAAGGGATTCCCAGACTCTGACACCTTGTGGGAGCCAGCCAGGGATATCTTTGCCCTGGCTCTTATCTCAGAGTTCCATCACCAACACCCAGAAGCGCCCAAAGACAGTTAAAAGGACGACCCCCCAGACCCTGATCGAATTCCCCAGTACATGCTTTCCCAGCAATGTCCTAACACTATCCAATCTATCATGTCTTTCATTGCTGCCAATGCTGCTGTCGACGCCTTCACCTCCTCCACCGTAGTTGTTGAGAACTTCCCATCCGCTCACCCATCCACACATCCCTCCTTGCCCATCGACTATGAAGCTGCAGAAGCACGGGTCAAAAATCAATCTCCCAACCCCAATGACAATTTTGAACACTGTGAAGAGCCTCACCTGAATGATCTCCTGGGTATGGAACTGGATGACAAAGTTCTGGAATTCCCATTCTTCACCAATAACCCCAACTCATCTATGTACTTCCCTCTCAAGATAACCATGGCTGATGGGTCAGTCGCCATAGCTAAGTACATCTTCTACACGAATGGAGGGATGGATGTTGTGGGATGCATGAAGAAGGATGGCCCCATCTATGGGGCACCAGTCTATCTGGAAGAAAGGTACACAGGTTGCCTTCATCACATGATGAGCGATGAGCAGCTTGGACACCTAGCTGCTGAAGACTCTTGGGCCTTTGCCATCGACAAAGTCATGAACAACATGCGTCTCCCACGCCTCAAGGCTGAAGTCATGAGGCTGTGGAAGAACCTGACATTGCACACCACACTCAATCAGCAGTATCAGGAGCACGCAAAGCGAATGACGAGGCTGACCAGCAGGATGTTCCAGGTGGAGCAGGAGTTGGTGGAAATTAGGAAGAGGTTGGAGAAAGGGGACACATACCAGACTATCACCGAAAGGTATGCTGACACTTATGCGCGTCCCCTCCCCCCATGATCACTAGGAGCTGCACCAATGCTGTTGCCCAACTGCTTTGAAATGCTGTGGATGCATGAAAACCCCTGCAGCGAAACCTGCTGGCGATGCAACAGCAAGTTCCACATCAGTTGGAATTGCCCCCTCAATCACAAGTGGTGTTGCCACTGCTGCAGTAACCTGCACTGGAGTAGGTTTTGCATCTTCCACCGTGTGGGCATAGCTCTGACAATCATCAATCCATCAGGTTGGTGTGGCAAGTGTTTACACTACAACTCAGGACATCACGAACTCGACTGTCCAATCCACGACCTGTGTTACCAGTGCGGGCAGCATGGCCCATATGGGTTTCTGTGCAACCACAGGTGCCTGCAGGATTCAGACAAGGAGAATGACACCCTTGATGATCGTAATGTAGCTGATGATTATCTGGAGCTAGTGCAGGATGATGACGGTATGAGTTGTTTCTAGCCGGGTCTGCTAGAACCAGAAGAGGGGGTGATGTTATGACCTTTGCCAAGTGACCCTCTTTTCTTTACCCTACCTAACACGAATCCCTCTCTGCCGCCTACCCTACACTTCCTGATCACATCCCCGTCCTGGGATCCTTCACGTGCTCTCCTTCCATCCCTGTGACTCACTTTGCGTCTGTTGACTTGATATTTACACATGCTTGCTTTCTTATCTCCTTATCCTTACGACTGGACACTTACTTAATTCCCTATCAGAAGCCAGGCTTTATGCCCTCTGCTTTCATATATTTGGGCCCACTTGACTCTGTGATTCTTATCTTATAGATGCCCATTCAATTACGTATATAAGTCCACTGTAACTACATTGTAGACCTCAGACTCGACTTATTGAATACATCAGTGCTTGTCTTCTGGACATCACAGTTGAACTTCCTTTGTCTGTCCCAAGGTGCTTTCAGCACTTTCCACTCAACATCGTCTTAGGGTGCAGCCCCTTTGACTTTGACTCCTCCCCACACTCCAAGAGGCCTGATTGGTCTCTTATCTGATTATGCAGAGTATGCTGTCACACAAGTCATGTGGAACGTCCCACACCAGACGTAACAATGGTGCAGACTTATATTTTAGATACATTGTTTACTTAGAGACTTAGGTGCTTGTGATAATGCGATAGCAACTGCTTTATCTATAGCAGATTTAGTGGCTTTATACAGCTACTAAATCAAAGTAAATGAATGCATGCATTATCTTGCTTGTTAATGAAAGTGATTTAATCACATGATTGATCTGAGATGTATATACCCAGTATCTTGATTAATGTAAGATGCTTTTTATCTCATCAATTGTTTTATCTAAATGCAATCACAATTAGGTCGGACTATCTCTGTACTGGTATTCTGGTTCAAAAAATTCAATGCTGTCCTGGATGTGCATTTTTTATGCAGCAAAGGACATTATAGATACACGCAGCCATTGTTTGAGTAATATTAATTGATAATCTGATTATAGAGTAGTCTAAAGTAGTCTAGTATGTATTTTAGATAATGCCAGACCAGCTGTGACACTTTCTTGCTAGCATTTTGCATTTTCTCTCTTTTTTGTCTTCTATGCCCCTTTCTTTCACTGTATACCTTATCAGATCCACTTATCTGATGGCCATAGTCTGGACAAGGGATTCAACTCCCATGTCATCTGATTGATGATCTCATAGTTGATGTCATAGACCTTGTGACCCTAGTATGATCTCATAGTTGATGTCATGACCATTGTGACTTAGTATGATATCATTTGTACAAGACTCTAGACTATGACTTCATAGTAGCTACATTGTATTTAAGGACTACAATAAATCCAAGGACAGACCAAGTCTGTTCTCCTTGTACCAATCAAAGGTCCTTAGGAAGTCCCTTCAGCCCTCTTCCAAGATGTGACTTGAGAGGGTTTGGCTCACCAGTGGCTCCAGCAAAGGCTCTTGCCTTGCTATCTAATTACCCTGACTTCACATGCAACATTCAGACTCATTGCCTTGATTGATCTTGACCCGAACCCAAACTGACGCATGCGGAAGGACCTGTGTGTGACACCAGCAGTAACAATTGCACATTAGTAAATAAGATGTGTCAGGGTACTTATGAAAGTAAGCCACTGATAACTAATTAGACTTACATCGCATGCTTGATCGGCTTTGGTATTTCATAGAATAGTACTAGAACCTATTTAAAGATGCCCTGTAGCACACTACAGACCCCATCTTGTCCTCTTGGGGCTGTAGGCTCTTAGCAATTGTTCAATATAGGTCTATTCTTGCTGGATTTTCACTCTTAGTTTCACCATGATCTCAACATCTTATCTTATCTGTTACAGGAGTTAAATAGGAGACATAATATGGCAGAAGGCCTAAAGCAGTGGCCAGGGGTTGATATAATGTAAACTACAAGTCCTTCAAAAAATGCAGCTAAAACTTGATTTGACACTGTAAAGCTGCGGCTTGGGCCTGAGCCAGGCCTAAGTGTAGAACAGGCATGAGGTGCAGCATACTGACTGTGAGGTTAGCGGGTTAGGCTAGAAGACAAGTTAAACTTCAGAGGTGAAGAAAACTCTAATATTACTATACTACACACCTAGAAGACAAGTTAACTACAGAGAGCGGTTAGTCAAAGGTATAGGTAGAAAGTAATGTAGAAGGGACTTACACTTCAGAGGTGAAGAAAACTCTGAAGTGTAGAGGATGAAACAGACACCCTTATATATCCCAAGGGATGGTCTGTGCACACTGGGAATAAGTCCACAAGTGCCGGACAATAACTATGAGGGACAAAGGCCATTGGCCACTACAGAAATCACATGTTACATGGTGCATCAGTCAGCTACTGCGGAATGTGAGAAAGAAAGTAATAAAGATATAGTAAAAGTCCGAAACTCCGGAATCTAATCTAATCTACAAGGTAGCTAATCTAATCACCTGATGCCTGAAGCATCACCGAACATCTTCTGTGTTCAACACTAAGCTGGCCGGAAGCCATTGCTATGGCCCAGGCTTGAGTTTTGAAAAGCCTGAGCCGCCAAAAGCCAAGCCTAAGCTGTGGCTTCAGGCCGAGCCGGGGCCATCACAACACTAGTTCAAATCCTGAAGGGGTGGAAGGGGAGTCAAGGAAGGAAGCTGGCCTTAGTAGGAATGTCGTTGTGTCAGACAGAAGGGGAAATGCAGAAGTGACCGGAAGTGTTTCTGGGAGTGATGGAGTAGGAATCCTTGATGCTAGAGCAGAAGCGATTGCTGAGGTTGGAACCATAGATGGGGTGGAGCTCGAAGTAATTGGTGGCGAGAGGTTATTAATTGCATTGGAGACTAAGGCAGAAAATGGAACAGAGTATTCAGAGGGTATTTTTGTATCAGAGGTAGCTTGAAATGTCGAAGGTGGTGAAACTTGATTGGGGCGAGCTGTGTTGTCAGATGATGTCGATGCTGTAGGAGAGGAGGGTCTAGATTGTTCTAAGGAGACTGCTGAAGCACTAGGGGATGTCGAAGCTTTTCTGGTAGTTCTTGTTGGCAAGATTCTGGGTGGTATAGCATTTGGTCAGGGCATAGACAAGTCACAGGGGCGACTCAAGAGCAAAAGAGAATTTAACTTTGCCTCACTGGGGCAGCCAATTTGTGCGGAGCCAATCCATGGTGAGTGCAAGGCAAAGTGTTCCCTAGATGGTGAGAGGGAGAGAGAAGGAAAGGAGAGAACACGCCCTTTGAGCTAACTGATCAAATGCAGATGTATCATGCATGAACTGAGATAATTGCTGCTTGTAGGTTCTGTTTGACCTGTGTGCATATGTTGTCAAGAAGTTCTTTTCAGCACAAAGAAAAAGAGAGAGAGAGAGCTAGATTGCGTGTTTGCTGGACTACTACAAGCATTTGTAGATACCTTCATATACTTGTGGAAAGTCCAGATTTGTGGTGTATAGTAAGCAAGCCTTAGAGAGTGACTTGAACAAAGACCAAGTGAAGACCATGCAATAAAGACGGTGAGGTGAAGACGGCAAGGTGAAAACTTTGACAATAAAGATGGGGAGGTAACGAGAGGGTATAAAGAATGGATGGGCAGGCAGCCCAGAAAGTGCATGACCTATGTACTGATAAGGGAGATATTCATCAAATGCTCGCACCTTGCATTAATCACTTTGTAGTATAGTAAGATGGTTTTCTAAACTAAGATTGAATAAAAGTCAGAAGTTTTCTTAGTTCAGGGCTCATAATGAAAGAGAAAAATGAGTGTAACCAAGAGTGGTGACAGCTAACAGTTTCATGCTCAATGCCTGAGCCATCCTTACACTGACAGTGTCCAGAATAACAGACCCATGAACCCAGAATACAACTTGAATCCTGACTTGAGGCAAGCTTGCTTCATGAACAAAACATTGCCATCCATCACCCATGGCTTTGAAGTTCCTGTTAGTCATTCCAACCCACACCATTGATAATGTTGCTGTGTGTTACGTCCGGTGCGGGACGTTCCACACGACTTGTGTGACAGCGTTTGTTTGTATCAGATAAGAGACCAATGAGGCCCTTGGAGTGGTTGGTGAGAAGTCAAAGTCAAAGAGGCTGTTCTCTAAGACGATGGTGAGCGGAGTACCAGAAGTACTGAGATGATCGAGTCAAAGCTTCAAAGGGGAGTCCAGAAGACAACACCGATGTATTCAATAAGTCGAGTCTGAGGTCTACAATGTAGCTACAGCGACTTATATACGTAATCAATGAGCGTCTAAAGATAAGATAACGGAGTCATGTGGCCCAAATATACGAAAGCGAGGGCGTAGAGCCTAGCTTCTGATAGGGAATTAAGTAAGTGTCCGGTCTTAGAGATAAGGAGATAAGAGATAAACGAAGACATAAGCAAGTACAAACAACTCGTCAGCATATACAAACAGTGGTCACGGGGAAGGAAGTAAGCACGTGAGGGATCCCAGGATGGGGACGTGATCAAGAAGTGGAGAGTAGGTGGAAGAGAAGGGTCTGTGTTGGGGATGGTAAAGAAAAGTGGGGGACTTGGCCCTGGTCGTAACATCACCCTCCTTTCTGGTTCGAGCTGACCCAGCTAGAAACACGCACCATCATCATCCTGCACCAGGTCACATAATCATCCACCAGGTTTCAATCTCCTATGGTGTACGTTCGTCAGCCTGCATTGGTGCGTGCGCAGGAAGCTGTACGGCCACGTGTCCACACTGGGGGCACATGTCATAAACTGGGCAGTCTAACTCGCGATGACCTGCATTGTGGCGTAGGCATTTACCACACCATCCCGAAGGGTTGACAATCGTTGGGGTAACTCCCATGTGGCGGAAGATACAGAACCGACTCCAGTGTAGGTTACTGCGGCAATGATGGCACCACTTGCAATTGAGGGGGCAATTCCAGCTAATGTGATACTTGCTATCACATCGCCAGCATGTCTCTCCCTGGGGGTTCTTGTGCATCCGCGGCATCTCAAACCGGTTCGGCATAATTGGGGCGCAGCTCCTAGTGATTGTGGTGGGAGGGGCCGCGCATAAGTGTCTGCGTACCTTTCCGCAATAGTTGGTATGCATCCCCCTTCTCCATCTTTTCCGGATTTCTACAATTCCTGTTCTACTTGGAACATCCCTCTCGTAGCCTCGTCATCTGTTTTGCATATTCCTTGTACTGGGTGTTCAACGTAGTGCGCAGTGTAGGGTCTTCCGCAGTCTCATTACCTCAGCTTTGAGACGCGGAAGGCGCATGTCGTTTAGTACTTCATCAATGCAAATGCTCAGGGTCATCAGCGGCAAGGTGCCCAGCTGTTCATCGCTCATTGTGTGATGGAGCGTCCGTGTACCTTCCTCCAAATAGACGGGGGCCCCGTAAACAGGCCCATCTTTCTTCATACATCCTGCGACATCCATCCCTCCATTGGTGTAAAAGATGTACTTAGCTATTTCTTTCGTTCCATCCGCCATTGTGATTTCAAGCGGGAAGTACATGGAGGAGTTCGGGTTGTTGGTGAAGAAGGGAATTCGGGACATTGTCATCCTGCTCCATGCCACGAGGTCGTTCGGGTGTGGTTCTTCAGAGTGGTCGAAGTCATCGTTGGGGTTTGGCGACTGGTTTTTGACTCTTCCTCCGCGGCTTCGTAGTCGATGGGGAGCAGGGACGCGTGGAAGGGTGAGCAGAGGGGAAAGCTTCCACCACAACATGAGTGGCGGCGAAGGCGTCGACGGCGGCAGAGGCAGCGATGAAGGAGGAAGAAGACATGTTTAGTGGATAATAGGACGTTGCTGGTAAAGCGTTGTTCTGGGGTTTATCTGGGGCTGAGAGTCGTCTCCTTTTAACTATGCTTTGGGCGCTTGGGGGTGTCGTAAGTGGAACTCTGTGATAAGGGCTGGAGCAAAGATATTCCCGGCGGGTTCCCACAAACTGTCAGAGTCTGGGAATCCTTTCCACTTGATCAGGTAATGTAACTTGCGCCCTCGGCCTCTTCGGGACGAGTCCAGAATGCGATCCACTTCCCACTCCGCTTCTCCATCAACAAGGTCAGGTGGTGGTCTTGGGAAGTTTCCACCATGTATGGAAGTTTCCTTGTACGGGGTCAATAGCCGTGCATGGAAGACTGGATGGATCTTCCATTTCTCAGGGAGTTTAAGTTCGTATGAAACATCCGACAGTTTCCTTCTGATCTGGAAAGGTCCGTGACGTCGGGGCGCTAGTTTGGCAGAGGGATGTGACGTATGAATGTTCTTCCTTCGAGCCAGACCCATTCATTGGCTTGATACGGTGTGAACGTGTGAGGCAGTGCCGATAAGAGTTCTTGCGCTTTAGTAGATTCTCATTGGCCGATTGTCATAATTCCTTCCATTGGTCGATATGCTGGGTTATGGATGGTACATTAGTGGGTTTATCTACCCATGTGGTTCGCGGGGTCCAGCCCATGATAAGGGAGAATGGGGTAGTCTTTGTTGTCCCATTGGGCCAGGAGTTGTGGGCGAACTCCGCTGTGGAGAGCCATTGGGCCCAGTCATCTTGTCGTCTATTACACCAGAACCGCAGATACTGTTCTAACCACTGGTTGGTATGTTCCGACTGTCCGTCAGTCTGTGGGTGGTATGCCGTGGATATGTTCTGTGTGATATCTAATGTTTTACACAGGGCTCGTGCAAATGCCAATGTAAACCGAGTGTCTTGATCGGAGATGATCTTCTGGGGGAGTCTGTAGTGGCAGTAGACATGATCAAGATATAGTTTTGCCACTCCTTCAGCTGTGATCATTTCTTTGCAGGGTATGAAAAGAGCTGCCTTTGAACAGTCGTGGTCGGTGATCATAAGGATGGAGTCGAACCCTTGTGACTCAGGGAGTTTGACTATGAAATCCATAGCGATGGTCTGGAATGGGGTCGATGCGGTAGGTGTGATGGGGGATCTTGGGATGTGTGTTGACTTTGTTTGCTTGACATGCCGCACATCCTTTCACATAGTCTTCGACGTCGCGTTTCATATTGGGCCACCAGTAATCTCGTTTAGTGAGGGTGTAGGTGTTGGCAATGCCGGGGTGGCCAGCAGAGGGGAGGTCGTGGTGAAAATGGATCACCCCCCTCTTAATGTTGTCACCACTGGTGACAACGAGTCGATCCCCATCTTTCCACCAAAGACCACTGATTTTCTTCAAATTGTGAGCATCGGCCCATGAAAGACACAGGTCTTGGTTCATATTTTGGGAAACTTGTGCCCATAAATCCATGTCGTGGAGGCTGACCACTGCAGTTCGTGCGAACACTTCTTCCAGGAGGACCACAATGTTATTATTGTCGTCCTCTCTGGTATGCATGTCTGGTCTGCGTGACAATGCGTCTGCTCACACATTACGGCTTCCTGCAATATGTTTCAGGGTAAAATTGTATTCCTCGAGCTCTAGAACCTCTCGTGCCACTCGTCGACTGATTTTGTGAGGTTCTTTCCAATACAGCAAGTTGGAATGGTCCGTGTGGATAACAGTTTTGTGCGAGGCGCCAGCTAGATAAGGTCGCCAGTGACGTAGGGCTTTGACAATGGCAAGCAACTCTCTGTCCCAGATGTCATAATTTCGTTCAGCTGGGGAGAAGGTTTCTGAATAGTATGCTACTGGGTGCAGGATCTGTGCGTCATTGTGTTGATACAGCACAGCTCCATTTGCAAAGTGGGAAGCGTCTACTTCTAGCTTGAAGGGTCGGTGTTACGTCCGGTGCGGGACGTTCCACATGACTTGTGTGACAGCGGGATACGGAGGTTCAGGTAAGAGACCAATAAGATCCCTTGGAGTGAAAGGTGACGAGTCAAAGTCAAAGAGGCTGTACTCTAAGACAATGGTGAGCGGAAAGTGCCAAAAGCACTGAGACAAGAAGACGTTTCAAAGATCAAGGGAGAGTCCAGAAGACTAGCACCGATGTATTCAATAAGTCGAGTCTGAGGTCTACAAGGTAGCTACAGCGGACTTATATACGTAATCGAGTGAGCGTCTAAAGATAAGATAGTGAAGAGTCATGTGGGCCCGAATATACGAAAGCGGAGGGCGTAAAGCCGCGCTTCTGATAGGGAATTAAGTAAGTGTCCGGTCGTAAAGATAAGAGATAAAAGATAAGCAGCGGCGAGTCAAATACATGTACAGTAACGCAAACAAGAACAAAGACGGTCACGGGGAAGGAAGCAAGGCACGTGAGGGATCCCACGATGGAGACGTGATCTGGTAATGTAAGGTAGGCGGCAGAGAGGGGTCGTCGTTGGGTAGTAAGAAAAAGACGGGGAGAGACGGGGTGTGTAACAGTCGGTTTAGATCTGGTTGAATGAGTACCGGTTCTGCTCCTACGACATCTCTGATCCGTTCAAATGCTTCCTGTTGGGGTGTATCCCAATGCCATGGCGCATCCTTTTTCAGGAGGTCATTCAGCGGACAAGCGATTCCTGAGAATCCTTTGACAAAGCATCGATAGAAATTACAAAACCCAATAAAAGACCTGACATCTTTGGTGCTCGTGGGTGTCGGCCATTCCCTAATTCCCTGTACTTTGACTGGATCCATGCGTACGCATCCTCCTTTGAGTATGACTCCTAGGTATTCAATGCTCTTTTGTTCAAAGGAGCATTTTGCCGGTTTTAAGTAAAGATCATGGTCATGTAGAATATCCAGGACCTGATGGACGCGGGCTCAGTGGTGAGGGAGATCGTCTTTGGTAGCAACCAAGATATCATCCATGTAGACAACCACTTCTCCGGTCAGTATGAGCTCTCGGAATATGTGGTTCATCATCGCTTGGAATGTCGCTGGGGAGTTGGTCAATCCAAAAAACATGACATTAGGTTCAAAAAGCCCTTGGTTAGTTTTGAATGCAGCTTTTCCCTGATCTCCTTCACGAATACGTATATTGTTATATCCCCAACGAATATCCATCTTGGAGAATAATGCCTTGTCTCTCATTGTATCGATGAGTTCTGGTATGAGTGGGAGGGGATAGGTATTTCAGACTGTGTAGGCATTGATTCTTCAGTAATCTTGCACTGGGTGTAGCTTGCCGTCTTTCTTCTTAATAAAGAAGAAGGGTGACGCGTAGGGTGATTTTGATGGACGAATGTAACCTTTGGCAAGATGTTCTTCCAGAAAGGCAGTCAACGCCTCCTGTTCTTTCTGTGACAGTGGATAAATTTTACAGTCGATAGCTGGGGGAGTATCCAGTATGAAATCAATGGCGTGGTCCCAAGGTCGTGAAGGTGGGAATCGTTGAGATTCCTCTTCAGAGAATACCCTGTAGTGACGTTGGTACTCTTTAGGGATGGTGTTTTCAAAGGTTTTGGCTTCCTGCCCTTCCATTGCTTTTTGTGCCAATTCGGAAGCCTTTGTCGTATAGCAGTATACTCAATCACTGGACTCTAGATCATCCCACGTAGCTCGCTCTCCCATAACAATGGCTCGGATGGCAGGGTGTCGCACTGCATAATCATATCCCAGGGACGTAATGATGACTGGGTAGAATTCTTTGCTCATGGTTGCATCCGTCCAGTTTATCTTTGGCTCAAAGGCCGCAAGCCAGGGATATCCCAGGATGAGGTCTTCGGTGCCGAGATCCGTGATGAGGAAGTGGATTGTCTTTGTGTCTTCCCCGACCTGTATACTTAGGTCGGTATAGTGTGTGATTCTCCCAGCCTTGTTGGCTGTCCCATCTATGTTCCAAATGTTCTTTTCTTGAGGGAGCATGAGTGTTCCCAATCCCAGGACTTTTACGAGTCTCTGGCTAATGAAGTTATCGGTGGCCCCAGAGTCCACCAATACGTCTCGGTCGGCCGTCTTCTGTGTAGTTTCAAAATGTACTGGTATTTTCAACGATTTGAATCGACTAGTGTATACAGAAGTTACATGTAGTGCTCTTGCCCAGGCCGAGGGGGTCGAGCCAGTCAAAAATCCTTTTTGGCAAATGCCTTTTCCACCAGAATGGCGCGCACCTCCTCACTTTCCTTCATCATATTTGCCCATATATCATGGGCCTTTTCTTCCTTGGTGCATTTGTCAACAGTGATCGGGTTATTGGAAGCAGGGGCCGGGGTAGTAGTGGCCTTGGCAACGCATACTCCCTTCTTTGGGCAATCTCAGGACATGTGTCCTTGGGCTTTGCAGCGGAAACATCTCCCTTCCTTCATAAGGGTCTGCCACTCGTCTTCTGTGAGTGTGGCACGGACGCGGGTTCTATCCGCCAAGGTGTCCATGGTGTTTGGATCCTGTGTCGGGGCATGTCCTGGTGCTTTTACTCCAAAAGCTGCTTTCCATTGGTCTCTCGTTTTCCCTTTCTTTGTGTCAACCCCAAACCTTGTCTGAAAGTCGAGGTAATCTTGTTGTTGTTGGCGTGCAGTGTCTACCCAGTCGTCCCAAGTATGTGGGTGGTGGAACTGGATTATGTTCTTCACCAGGGGATTGGGGAGTCCCTGCGAGAAGAGGTCCAATGTGGCCTCTTCATCCGTATCGTACCCGGCTTGGTTGGCCAGGCTGCGGAATTTGGCAACATATGCATTGTAGGAATAGCATGAGCTCTGAGCCCGAAACCATCCACTCCGGCCCGCATTACCTCCTCACGCCTTCAATCCACTCTCTCTCGAATGTCACCACTTCTGGCTGGACCAGTTCACTTTCTTCATTATAATTTCTGCTAATAAAACATTCTGACATTAATTCGACCTTAGTTTCTGACTGTCTCTGATACAATATAAATGTGATCGATACATAGCACGAAACATTATCTTTAGACTGCTTGCGTTCCGGGCCGCCTTCCCGTTCATTCCTTTTCATCCTAATTGCCTTCTTCATCTCGCCTCTCAGGCTTTAACCTCTTTCTTCACAAATTCTACTTCATCACCGCCCTTCTCTTAGGTCTCTCTACAGGTATTTAAAGGTACATACTTGCTTGTAGTAGGATCACCAAGCAGAAGCGCAATCTACGGTCATTCTCTCTCTCTCTCTTTCTCCTTTTGAGTGCTAAAGCAACCATCACGACGACGACAAGCCCAAGGTCAGCGGACCCAGCAGCAGCAAAGCCAGCAAGCCAGAAAAAGCCAGCAAACAGCCAAAGCCAGCAAGCCTTCGACGTATTCGACATATCAACGCATTTCGGCATATCAAGCATTTCGGCGCATCAGCACTTTCAACAACTTCAGCATCTTCTTCTCTTTCCCTCTTCTCGCAGAACCTTTCTCCGCAACGAACTCATACGGTCTCGCGATCGTACAGCATCCAAATCCCCTCTTTCCATCTTTAGTGTTTTTAATTCTCTCGCAGCTTTCTGCTTAGCCTGCCCATCTGTAAAGGCGTCTTTGAATCTTTGGGCGACTGTCTCCCAAAGTCCGGGGCTCGTGGTTCATCGTCCAGACGCCACTTGTTCGTTTAGCCACTCCAACTGCTCCATCGTCCAATCGTCTACAGCCTCCCCTCTTATGAGTGACAGGAAGAGGTTGGCTCTTTGAAATGGGTTGACCATCTGTGGGACGTCATGGTTGAAGTTCTGGAAGGTAGTGAATTCCAGAATGAACTTCTTGCTCTGGGAGCGATCTCCTGTAAACGTCTGGGGCATTACTCCCGAGAGTCGTCCCGACGGTGGTGGAATGTTTGGGACAGTCATGGTAGGAGGGGGTGGCAGGTTCAGGGTGGGGTCAGGGAGTTGCGCAGCAATTGTGGACATGGTAACGGGGTGGATGGTGTCGGTGGATCATGTAGATATCTGGGGAGATGCTAATGCAGGAGCTCTGATCATAGCAATCTCTGGTGCAACCTGGGTAGTGATAGCTAATACTGGTGCGTCGTCATTCTGTTCTGGTTCTATATACTCTTCTTCAGAGTCGGTAACAATGGCCAGGGGATTCTCCCTCCACGGTCCTAATCCAAATTCCAATGGAGCAGGTCCTGTAGTGACCCAAGAGTGTCGTCGTTCCGAGTATCGGATACGATACCAAACTCTTTTCTCTTCGTCGTATTCTACCGGTTGGTATCTTCCGTTGTGATAGACGTAGTATCCAAACTCGGATTCAAAGTCTTTCCAGACGGCAGAGCCAAGTGTCTGTTGTGAAAGATTATTCTTGTCTCTGCGTTCGATGAGCTCTTCTTTGAACAAGGTCTGACTGCGGCTGGAAGAAGCCACGTTGGGAGGAGACTCGACTTGATGTTATGTCTGGTGCGGGACGTTCCACACGACTTGTGTGACAGCGTTCATTCGTGATCAGATAAGAGACCAATGGGGCCTCTTGGAGTTCGTATATGAGGAGTCAAAGTCAAAGGGGCTGTACCCTAAGACGATGGTGAGCAGGGAGTACCGAAAGTACTGAGACGGTCAAGTTAAAGCGTCCAAAGGGGAGTCCAGAAGACAAGCACCGATGTATTCAATAAGTCGAGTCTGAGGTCTACAATGTAGTTACAGCAGACTTATATACATAATTGAATGAGCATCTAAAGATAAGATAACAAAGTCACATGGGCCCAAATATACGAAAGCGGAGGGCGTAGAGCCTAGCTTCTGATAGGGAATTAAGTAAGTGTCCGGTCTTAGAGATAAGGAGATAAGAGATAAATGAAGACATAAGCAAGTACAAACAACTCGTCAGCATATACAAACAGTGGTCACGGGGAAGGAAGCAAAGCACGTGAGGGATCCCAGGATGGGGATGTGATCAAGAAGTGGAGAGTAGGTGGAAGAGAAGGGTCCGTGTTGGGGATGGTAAAGAAAAGTGGGGGACTTGGCCCTGGTTGTAACAGTCGCCATAGGTGCTTGATGGTATGAGGGAGTTGCCACCGGTGCTTGATGATATGAAGGGGTTGTCACAGGTGCTTGCTGATATGAGGGGGTCTTTTTTTTTTTTTTTTTTTTTTTTTGAACTCAATTTTATTACGCGCTTCAGCCAAACAGACAAATCGCGTGGCTACTACAGTGACATAGTAACTATTGTAAGAAGGGACAAGTGCCCTGGAGGTAGTGGTGGAAAACCCAAAGGGAAAAACCATGGAGAACGTACATGGAGGACCCAGCGAACCAGGACCCCCACCCCAGAGGGGTGGGGAAGAGGAAGATGTAAAATTAAAATTGGGGATGGCTAGGCGCAGTTGCCAGGTCCAGACCCCGTGTGCCATCAAGGTCGCAACCCAACCTATCTGTACAATGAAAGTCCGAAACACAAAAGTGACAGTTAAAAAAAGAAGAGAGCCGCTAGGCGGCGGGTGTGGGGGCCGGGACAGCCGGCTTCTTGACGCGGGGCGGCTTCTTCCAACGTCGGACAGCACCAGCATGCCCAAAGGCATAGAGGGTGCGCTGGGCCAGAAGGCCTGCCAGTGCTGCACCATCCGGGTCCTCAAAGGCCACCACCACAGAAGAGGTGGAGCCAGGGAGGAGGGTGGAGGGGGCGCGGACCCAGGAAGGAAGGGCTGTCACTTTGAGCGCCCTGTACACCGGGTTCTCACGACCCAGGGCCTCATGGCAGGCCTGGGGAGAATGTGCCCCAGTGTGTGGGGTCACGCCAGTCGCAAGGCCGTTGATGGTCACCCGGGACCACCGAACGTTCGGGCGGGAGGAGGGGGAAAGTGGCTGGCCCATCACCGACAAGAAGGGACCTAGCAGGGAATTGAGGAGGGGCTGGGCGGAGAGGAGGTTAGCCTCCGAGACATCTGGGCCAGCCGTAAGAACCAGGTTCTTCTTTGGTGTCCACCGCGCAGCAGACAAAGTGACCTGGGTCCCAGACCCAGAAAGCTCGGAGTTCAGATATGAAACAATAGCCCCAGGGGGCTTGCACACAAACGGAGGGTCAGAAGGGTCCTGCACAGAACCAGGAAGGACCACCAGAGAGGGTCTCGCGCGCCTCTTGGCAGCAGTAGCATAGGATGAGGGGGGGAGGGGGCAGGGGCAGCAGGAGTAGTGGGGGCAGGAGGGGGCACAGGGGAGGGGGCCGGGGCAGAGGGCTTAGCCTTGGCCCTGGGGGCCTTGGCTGGGGCAACCTGGGCTGGGGCCTGGGCAGGTGGAGCAGGAGGGGCCTGGGCCGGGGTCTTACCTTTTTTGGAGGGGGCTGGAGCAGGAGCAGGAGGGGGGGCAGAAGGAGGGGGGGGTGCCGGTCCGCAACCAGCAGTGTGAGCATCAATAGTCCTCTTGAAGAGCCGCAAATCCTCATTGATGAGGGCCAGGTCTTGATGGAGGAGTCGTTGGAAAGTGGCGAGGGGGGTAGGAAAAGCAGCATGCATGGAGTCCACAAAGGCCTGGGAGTGCTGCGCGTAGGAGAGGATGAGTGAGGGGGCCCCATGAACAGGGGCAAAGTCAAGGAAATCATGGAGGTGGCCATGGAGGGCGGCAACATAAGCATCGTCGTCCCCAGGGAAGGAAGCCTCAGCCTCAACCATCCCGTCATAAAGCTGGGTGATGGCAGAGGTGAGAACCTGGGCAGGAGAAGGGGGGGGTGGAGGAGGGGGCTCCGAAAGAGCAGCAAAGCGATTAGACATTGGAGGCAACTTAAGCAGCAAACAACACAAAAACCCCTAAAGGTGATGGTGGTGGTATGTGATCAAGAAGGGATGGATATGAGGGGGTCGCCACAGGTGCTTGATAAAACATGGCTTGGTGGCCAAAGTGGGGCTTGGGAAATGTTTGAATAAGGGCAGGGTATCGGTGCTGGAATCATAAGTATAGCCTGGCGTAGGCTGGATCACTAGGGGATAGGGCATGGATCTTTTTTGTGAGCTTGTCGATTTCTTGGTCTTCCTGGTCGCGTGAAGGTTTTTGGCAGCAAGCGTCCCGATTCGAAAGTTCTGTGGCATCGGGGTAGAATTCCTGTCGTAGCCTATTGTCTCAGGATCTATGGTTAGCAGGAATGCGATCATGATCATTCCTCCTCGAGTCTTGGGCTTCTAGGTCAGAGGAGGCGCAGTCTCGGTCATTCCTCCTCAAGTCTTGGGCGTCTTGGCCAAACCACTGCTGGAGAACCGTATCAGTTTTGATGTTGTCTTCAGGAGTGGTGTCCCATTCGTCTTCTGAACTGAACGCGTTGTATTGTCCACTCGCGAATTTGGCACAGGCTACTTCAAGCACATCTTCATAGTCAAATGGTTCTCCTTTGGGGTGTCGGGGGTGATCACTAATAAGCCGATGGTATAAGCATCATCAGTCATCTGGATGAAATCCTTTCCAGAAGGCATTGTCACACTCTGTTGAACACAGGAGATGTTCGGTGATGCTTCAGGCATCAGGTGATTAGATTAGCTACTTTGTAGATTAGATTAGATACCGGAGTTTCGGACTATTTACATTATCTTTATTACTTTCTTTCTCACATTCCGCAGTAGCTGACTGATGCACCATGTAACATGTGATTCCTGTAATGGCCAATGGCCTTTCTCCCTCTGTTTGTTTGTTTGGACTTTGTCTGGCACCTGTGGACTTATTCCCAGTGTGCACAGACCATCCCTTGGGGTATATAAGGGTGTCTGTTTCGTCTCTTCCACTTCAGAGTTCTTCCAACCTCTGAAGTGTAAGTGCCTTCTATACTATCTACTTAACTATTAGACTAATGTTCTCTATATAGAACTTTCTTGTCTAGGTCAGTAGTATAGTAATACAGAGTTCTTCCAACCTCTGAAGTAACTTTCTTGTCTAGCCTTAAACGCTAACTCTTTACAGTCAGTATGCTGCGCCACATGCCTGTTTGACAGGTTATGGGCCCTGGGCACGCTTAACTGATCTGTTTTTTCTTTATTTGATCAGTCCAAAACCTTCTTCAAGCTCACCAAGCTTCAAGACCACCTTCCCAATCAGTCTTCCTGTGAGCTTCGATTTCTTTATCCCTTGCCCTTAACTGTCCACAAGGTGGTGCGCTTTATGTGCCCACCTTGATCTGTCTGGCTAGTCCCTCAGGGGATTCTTGCAAGAGGTGATGAGGGACCCTAAGCAGGTGAAACACCTTGAGTTCCTCATGTGCGCTCTAAGTAAATAGTATTCATAGTTGTAGCTGGGTTTTCGTCCCATCCATAGACTTAGTAGGCCACTTGCCCAGAAGGCTTGAGGCTATAGGTTCGGTCAATGCTTGGCTCGATCCGTAAGCCAGGTTTAGCGACCTGCAGGTAGAGTTTAGGGTCTAGAACAAGGCATGGGTAGTCACTCCCATGACGCTTGGGCTCGATACAAGTAGGCCTGAACTACTATAGTATTTACACAGTAGCTAGAGGGTTTTGTCTCTAGGCAGAAGTACCCGCTGCTTTCATTGGGGGTTCGCCCCAACTAGAGGAAACCTAATAGTCTACTATAGTCATGGCCCCAATCATCTAGGGCTTAATCATGGACTCCACCACCAGCACTAGAGGAAGGGCTCTATACCCTTTGTCTCTAGTGGAACTTGCAGTTGGCTCCTCCATGACATGACTCCCCTTCTATTTACACAGTATCTGCCTGATGTGGCTTTGGGATCTGTTGTAGAATGGGGTTAGACAGCCTACTATACTACTTAGAAGTTGCACATCAGAGGCAGGACTTTTTTAAGTTCTGAAGCATAGCACCACAGATTGGACAGGCCCTCTTAAATGAGACCTGGACAACTGGTTCTAACTGCTCCTTGGAACCAGGATCAACTTTTTCTATCATCTCAAATGTCTTCCATCGTCTTCCCCCCACGTTCAAGTTCATAAACTTGACGGCTCGAACTGGCAGCAGTGGTGGTGTCTTTCACTGCCCTGCTTAGGATTAATGGGATGAAGAGGCACATTACACATGATGCCCCGGAATTCCTGAACGCTCCTAAGCCAGAGGATGGAGAGAAGGATGATGAGTACGCCAAGCGTTTTGCGCTTTGGTCTGAACCCATGTACCAGGAATGGAACAGGGTGGAGGAAGTCCTCATGGGAGTTCTGGTGATGGTCACATCGCCAGAAACATACTCCCAAATTGCCTCTGACAGGACGTATCCATCTGTCAATGCCAAATATGAGCGTTTGGAATCGCTCTATGGCTCAGTAGGTAGCATGGCCACCTACAACTTGTGGTGTTCTGTGTCTTCCTTCCGCTTGGAGGAAGGCAAACAATTCAGACCCCAGTTGCAGCGTGTGTTGGATGTGAGGAGTACCCTCAAGGAAAATGGGATGGAGATCTCTGATCTCCAGATGAGCTTTATATTGCTCCAATCCCTACCTCCATCCTACTCAGCCATTGCTGGCTCAATCCTGGCGTCAGGTCCTCCTGACCGCCTTTCCCCTCAGGACCTTGTACAAAGGTTCCTAAATGAGGAAAGCCAACTAGCCGGCCCTGCAGGAAGTGGTGTTGGGGCTGCCCTTAACAAGGCAGCCCATGTCAACAAAAATAAAATAAAAAACAAGTATCTTTCACGCCACCTCCTGCAGGTGCATCATCGTCCAATGATGTCACCTGCTTCTATTGCCAGAAGCCAGGCCACAAGGCTAATGAATGTCGGCAAAGGAAACAGGACAGAGCCAATGCTGATGCAGGCAAAAAGGGCAACAAGAGGAAGGGGCAAGGCCCCAGTGTACATAATAACTCCACACAAGTAGCTACCGTAGTTAATGGTAGTGGCAGAATACAGGAGGTGCATGAGACACCTCGCATTTCACTTTATATTATGACCGAACATACGCAAGAAGTCGATGATGGCAGCAACCCTTGGATGATGGACAGTGGAGCCACCACCCATTTTACACCATACTTAGACGATTTCTCTGAGTATTACCCTCACAAGGGGCACTCAGCGACAATTGGTGATGGTTCCGTAGTCCAAGTCGAAGGAACAGGCAAAGTCATTCTCAAAACTCGGAATAATTATGAGTTAGAGTTAAATAATGTCTTTTACATGCCTGGCAGTGAGAGAATACTGTCGACTAGCTGCATCACAGACAAAGGCGGTTCAGTGGAGTTCTCTCCATCTGAGGTCAAGATAAAGTATAATAATGCAATTATAGCGGAAGGTGTCAAGGCTATGGGACTCTATTGGGTCTTTGGGAAGACTATGCAGAATCTAAATACTGCTTCCCACAAATCTGCATCAACTAGCCTTGAAACCTGGCATTTGCACATGGGTCATATGTCTAAAGAGGCCCTCAAAAGATATGCTCCTAAGGCTGTAAAAGGCCTTAGCATAGATAATAGCCAAGTGGAAGACAAGCCGTGCTATGGCTGTGAAATGGGAAAATCACACCGTCTTCCATTCCCTCCCTCTCAAAAGAGAGCTTCAGCACCCTTGGAAGTCATTCATAGTGACCTAGTTGGTCCTCTACAATGTACTTCAATACAAGGAACCTATACTTCGCCACTTTCATAGACGACTTTAGCAGAACTGCCCTAGTTGTTGCTATGAAAGCAAAAAGTGATTTTACCTCGACGTTCTGTAATATTAAGGCATTCTTGGAAAATAAAACAGACAAGAAAATAAAGACCTTACACACAGACCGAGGTGGTGAATTCGTCAATAGGGAGCTGAAGTCAATACTTGAGCAGGCTGGCATAGAGCATAAATTGACAATGCCATATTCCCCACAACAGAACGGAAGGGCTGAAAGGTTCAACAGAACCATTATGGAAAAGGCCACCAGTATGCTGCATCATGCTGGTCTTTCCCTTGGTTTCTGGGAATGTGCAGTGCGAACAGCCTGTCACATATACAATAGAACGCCAATCCGCTCTAATAAGTGGAGGAAACCGCTGGAGCTTCTGGATGGGGACATTCCAGATGTCTCTTACTTTAAAATATTTGGCTGCTTAGCCTACTATACTGTCCCAGAGGACAAAAGACATAAACTGGATCGCAAAGCCAGGGAGACAGTCTTTGTCGGGTATGCACCCCACTCTAAAGGATATCTTCTTTGGGATATGCATACTCGATCCTTCGTATTGTCAAGAGATGTGACATTTGATGAAGGGTCCTTCCCATCCAACCTTGCCAAGGACAGCAAGGGAAAGCAAAAGGAAAAATTTACGCCTTTTGTCTTAGAAGTTGAGAGGCCTGTCCAGCCTCAACCAGCAATAGCCACAGTTCCTCAGGCTCCTGAAGATAAGGATGCCGAGGTTGAGGAACAGGAGGTAGTGGAACCTCCTCAAGTAAATCCAGAGCCTACCACACCCGACAATGAGCTTGATACACATGATCAGACTATCTATCAGACGCCTCCATCCCAAATAATGGAACCATCAGATCTCCCCGAAAGAACTCGTGCAAAGAGACAGTCTAAGAAAAAGACTGGTGGCAAAATTCCCCAACCAGTATTTACTAGGGAAAGTCCACGATCTCAGCAACGTGACCAGGCTGTGCAGGAAGATTTAGATCTTGATACTGCCCGTCCTAGACGTTCACGCCGCATGAATCCTCGGTTCTACAATGAGGATAATGCAGAGTTTGTGCAAGGTTCTTCCAGACTTGGGCACATGGAGTTGCTAAATGCCGCAGGTGTCTCTTATAGAGACCCCCTGACTTTTCAGGAGGCAATGCAGTCTGACAACGCCAGTGAATGGCTTGAGGCATGTAACTATGAAATTGATGCCTTAGATAAACTTAATGTGTGGCACCTTGAGGATCTTCCTAAGGGAAGAAAGGCGGTCAAGTCAAAATGGGTTTTTAAGCTGAAACCAGATGGACGGTTTCGTGCTAGGCTTGTGGCAAAAGGTTTCACCCAAATAGAAGGGGTGGACTTCAACGAAACATTCTCCCCAGTCGCCAGATTTGAATCACTCAGATTATTACTAGCATTAGCTACGCTAGAGGATTGGGAAATCCACCAAATGGATGTCAAGTCGGCATTCCTACATGGCGATCTGGATGAGGAGATATATATGGAGCAACCAGCTGGTTTCGTCGTTGCTGGTCAAGAGTCCAAAGTTTGTAGGCTACAAAAAGCATTATATGGCCTCAAACAAGCCTCCCGAGCATGGAATCTTCAATTCCATGCAGTTCTTAATGAACTGGGCTTTACTCGGATGTACTCTGATGCAGGAGTATATGTGTTTCATCAAAAGGAGGGGGATGATTCACTCTATGTCATTCTCTATGTAGATGACATTACTATACTTGGATCTTCAAATGATAAGATAATGTGGCTGAAGTCAGCTCTATCTAATCGATATGAGATGACTGACTTGGGAGAAATCCAGTCCTACCTTGGAGTTAATATCACCAGGGATCGTCCTAACAAGACACTGGAGATTGATCAAGCAGCCTATGTTTTATCTATTATTGAGAAGTTTGGGATGAGGGATTCCAACCGAGTATATACTCCTCTTCCCTCTGGCGCTGATGTACATCTGGTCAAGTTTGAAGGCCAGGCATCTGCTTCTGAAATAAAGAAGTACCAACAGCTGATGGGGTCACTGCTATGGGTGCAGATTGGAAGCAGACCCGATATCAGTTTTGCTGTGGCGCGCCTTAGCCAATATGCTTCCAATCCCTCTCAAGATCATATGCGACTTGCAAAATATGTCCTAAAGTATCTTAACAGTACAAAAGACTGCAAGTTGCGGTATTCTGGAGGGAATGGGGAGAGTGGCCTTCATGGCTTTGCAGATTCCTCATGGGGAGATCAAGAGGACTGCCACTCTACCTCAGGCTACGTGTTTTTCTTGGCAAATGGTGCCATTTCATGGTGTTCCAGAAAACAGAAAACAGTAGCACAGTCCACCACTGAGGCCAAATATATGAGCCTCTCTGAGGCTGCAAATCAGGCAGTGTGGTATAGGACTTTTATGGAGGAATTAGGGTATGAGGTATCCTCCCCTATACTACTCCACTGTGACAATAAGGGTGCCATAGATTTGGCATTAAACCCAGTCACAGGAAGGCGGTCAAAGCATATACCTATCAAGTACCATGCCATTAGGGGGTACATTGAATCGCACACAATTGAATTAGTGCGTACCCCCACAGGTGAGATGCTGGCAGATGGCTTCACTAAGTCACTACCAAGAGCATCGTTTGAAACCATGGTCAATGGACTTGGACTTATGCTGAAATGAGAAGAGCTGGAATCTGGAAACTTTGAATACCAGTTTCACTTTCCCACCATGCCATATGAGTGAAATTCTCGACTTCGAGAGTGACGCAAGAGGTGTGTATGGTTTCAGTTTGCATAAGCGAATCTACGCGATATGCCTCTGAACACCATGCCTCTCTCGCACTCAGAAGAGTTAGAGAAGTTGGATCTCTGGCTGGCGATATGCTCGTTTAATTGTGGTGATGGCAGTGTGCTCATCCAACTCATTTCCCATCCATGACCAGATGCCTTCAGCATGGAGGGATGTTGAACACAGGAGATGTTCGGTGATGCTTCAGGCATCAGGTGATTAGATTAGCTACTTTGTAGATTAGATTAGATACCGGAGTTTCGGACTATTTACATTATCTTTATTACTTTCTTTCTCACATTCCACAGTAGCTGACTGATGCACCATGTAACATGTGATTCCTGTAATGGCCAATGGCCTTTCTCCCTCTGTTTGTTTGTTTGGACTTTGTCCGGCACCTGTGGACTTATTCCCAGTGTGCACAGACCATCCCTTGGGGTATATAAGGGTGTCTGTTTCGTCTCTTCCACTTCAGAGTTCTTCCAACCTCTGAAGTGTAAGTGCCTTCTATACTATCTACTTAACTATTAGACTAATGTTCTCTATATAGAACTTTCTTGTCTAGGTCAGTAGTATAGTAATACAGAGTTCTTCCAACCTCTGAAGTAACTTTCTTGTCTAGCCTTAAACGCTAACTCTTTACAGTCAGTATGCTGCACCACATGCCTGTTCGACACACTCTTCATTGGTGAGGCGATGTGAGCTGATCAAGGGTTGGGCAAACAGTAAAAACCTTTTGTAATAAGTTCTGACGTCGCCTTCATCAGCCATTCGCTTTTTAGATGATAATTTGATTAAGTCTCAAAGGCGCTGTTTGGAGTACCGATTTTTGAGGGATGCTTCGGTGTAAACCTTCTCGAGAGACTTTTTGAAGGTATCCCAGTCTTTGATACTGTAGCCGTCTAAGAACTGCCAGAGGTCACCTTGCTCAGATGGGACATATCTGAGGACTTGTTCCACCATCTGTTTATTTGTGAGTCCAACTGCACTTGCTATACTTTCATATTCTCTGAGGAAGTTTTCGATGTGATCCCCAGGTTGATCACCAAAGAAGGGGGCTTTATTAGACCGGGGGGCAGGCATTCCTGCAGGACCTTGGACAGGGAGTATGGATGACATGAGTGGTGCTGAGGGAGGTGCTGTAGTGTGTTGTTTAATGATTACTGGAGGCCGAACCGGAAGCAATGATCGTTGTTGAAACAAGGGTGAAGGAGGCGAGGATGGTTCGAATCCTGAAGGGGTGGAAGGGGAGTCAAGGAAGGAAGCTGGCCTTAGTAGGAATGTCGTTGTGTCAGATGGAAGGGGAAATGCAGAAGTGACCGGAAGTGTTTCTGGGAGTGATGGAGTAGGAATCCTTGATGCTAGAGCGGAAGCGATTGCTGAGGTTGGAACCATAGATGGGGTGGAGCTCGAAGTAATTGGTGGCGAGAGGTTATTAATTGCGTTGGAGACTAAGGCAGAAAATGGAACAGAGTATTCAGAGGGTATTTTTGTATCAGAGGTAGCTTGAAATGTCAAAGGCGGTGAAACTTGATCGGGGCGAGCTGTGTTGTCAGACAATGTCGATGCTGTAGGAGAGGAGGGTCTAGATTGTTCTAAGGAGACTGCTGAAGCACTAGAGGATGTCGAAGCTTTTCTGGTAGTTCTCGTTGGCAAGATTCTGGGCGGTATAGCGTTTGGTCGGGGCATAGACAAGTCGCAGGGGCGACTCAAGAGCAAAAGAGAATTTAACTTTGCCTCACTGGGGCAGCCAATTTGTGCGGAGCCAATCCGCAGTGAGTGCGAGGCAAAGTGTTCCCTAGATGGTGAGAGAGAAAGAGAAGGAAAGGAGAGAACGCGCCCTTTGAGCTAACTGATCAAATGCAGACGTATCGTGCATGAACTGAGATAATTGCTGCTTGTAGGTTCCGTTTGACCTGTATGCATATGTCGTCGAGAAGTTCTTTCCAGCACAAAGAAAAAGAGAGAGAGAGAGCTAGATTGCGTGTTCGCTGGACTACTACAAGCATTTGTAGATACCTTTATATACTTGTGGAAAGTCCAGATTTGTGGTGTATAGTAAGCAAGCCTTTGAGAGTGACTTGAACAAAGACCAAGTGAAGACCATGCAATAAAGACGGCGAGGTGAAGATGGCGAGGTGAAAACTTTGACAATAAAGACAGGGAGGTAACGAGAGGGTATAAAGAATGGACAGGCAGGCGGCCCGGAAAGTGCACGACCTATGTACTGATAAGGGAGATATTCGTCGAATGCTCGCACCTTGCATTAATCACTTTGTAGTATAGTAAGATGGTTTTCTAAACTAAGATCGAATAAAAGTCAGAAGTTTTCTTAGTTCAGGGCTCGTAATGAAAGAGAAAAATGAGTGTAACCAAGAGTGGTGACAGCTAACGGTTTCATGCTCAACGCCTGAGCCATCCTTACAGCAGAGAGCAGAGGCAGCAGCAGCCTTGGCTTGGGGGTCGTATTGGGATCGGCAAAGGGCAGAGACCACCTGGGTGCAGGTGGGGTTCCACCACTTGGCACATTTGGCGCAAGGCGAGGTCATGACTGCAAGATGGGTGTCTGAGATGGTCAGAATGACATCCAGGAGACAGTCAGCAAAGGAATCAACAGCTGCTGGAGAGTCTAGAGCTGGGATCAGAGGGAGGGAGATGTCCAGAGTGGATGAAGGGCATAATGTGTGGGCGGGCGAGAAGTTTAAGGCAGGACGGGCCGGAACGGGCAGAGGCGGAAGGTTTCAAGAAGCTCGAGCTATCCTTACCTTACAGCATCATCATGTCACCAGTAGCACGTCGAAGAAATAGCCAGATAGTCAGTCATGGCCCGTTCTGGTGCCGCATCTGAAAAGCTTAGTTTCGCTGGTCCTCCAAGACACAGTATCCATATTGTCTCTTGTCACCTCTACATCCCAGCGTCTATCATCGTTTTTAGGCGGCTATCTATACAAAAACCATCAATAACCATCCGCCGCCTTTCCCAGGGATACTCTTACTCTTCTCTCTATCGCTCATAACCCAGTCTATCTTCATGTCTTCGGCTCCTCCCTCACAAATTCTCACAACTGCCTCCTCTTCTCGTCTCAAGCTCATCCTAGAGACCGCCCTGGATGAGTATCTTACAAAAACAGGCGTAAATCTGTCAGAACACCAGCTTCTTAATAAGCTGAAAGGATGTGACACCGCAGACGCCGTGATCGACGTACTTCAAGGAGGAAAATCCCGGTTTTACATTTTCCGGAAAGGCGGTCGCAAGATGCAGCTCCTAAGGAGACTTAAACCAACCGTGAATATACTCCTCTTCCTCTCGAAATGCCCACCACTCGTCCACTGCATTGGTTCAGTGAGTCCTAATCAGTGTGGCTCAGTCATTATGACTGGCTTACAATATGTTCTTCTTCAGGTGTTTCCACCCGCACATATCATATCTCCTGCCATTGGCGTCCTTCTCTCTGTCCGTATCCCTCTCCCTTGCTTCCAACTAGTTATCTCACCTTCATACCAAGGCATCAAAGAAGCTCAGTGATAATTACAATTCTCTACTTGACCTCTTCGAATCCATGCAATGTTTTCTCATCCGCCTCAAGATTTACACTTCCCCTGAGACCCCCGTTGCCGAGTCCATGGTCGAGATTCTGGTCAAGACGATGGCGGAACTGCTCACCATCCTCGCTCTGGCGACAAAACAGATCAAACAACGGCGATTCAGTGAGTGAACTACTGTTTTAATGTTTTCGCGATTAAACATTTTGCAGGGACATACGGACGGATGGTGATGGGAGGTAATGAGGTCCAGGACGCCCTTCAGAAGTTGGACAAATTGACCCAGGAAGAGTCTCTCGTCGTGGCGGCGCACACATTTGGTAATGTGAACAAGATAATATGTTCATCATCCCTTTGGTAGTAACATTATAGACAAGGCAGCTAAGACATTCTTTCAGATGATCAGATGGACAAGAATATTCAGACATGGCTGTCACCTCCTGACCCATCTACAAATCACAACATGGCGCGCAAACTTTACCATGAGGGAACCGCCAAGTGGTTCGTTGAAGGCGAAACATTCAAGGAATGGAAATCGGAGGAGGGATCGCTTCTGTGGTTAAATGGTAATGGTAGGTTGACTGCGCTATTTGGGTGCATTTTGTGGCTGACGGCCCTTTCTTGAAAGCGGGCTCTGGCAAGAGCATCCTTTGGTATGTTTGCCCAGCATTATAGGGTATCGCCAGCACTCATCTGAATGGTCAGTTCCACCATCGTTCAGGATGTCCAGCGTCTGCGTAATGCTGGATCTGCCTACTTGGCGTACTTTTATTGCAACTTTCGAGACAAGTCAAAGCAAAATATCCGTGGTCTACTGTCCTCTCTCTTGATACAGTTCTATTCCCAGTCAGATGCCTACCGTGCTATCGTCTCTGAATTGTACTTGAAACATGATAATGGCCGGAAGCAGCCCGACGAGAAGGTTCTTGTGGAAACCTTGAAGGCCATGCTCGTAATACCCGTTCAGGACACAATGTACATCATCATTGATGCCCTAGACGAATGTCCCCTCTCTGGAATGCCATTTAAACGTGCCGAAGTATTGAAACTTATCAAAACACTTGTTGACCTCCGCCTCGCAAATTTAAGGATCTGCGTCACTAGCCGTCCCGAACCCGACATTCAGAAAGCTTTTACAGAGCTGGCGCATTGTGCTGTATCTCTTCATGTGGAAGACGGGCAAACGCGAGACATCCTTGAATATATCCACTCGACCGTCAACACGGACCCCGTGATGAGTGTGTGGGAGGCGGGGAGAAAGAAACTCGTGATCGATACGCTCTCGGAAAAGGCAAACGGAATGTAAGTTTCAACATATATTTATTTCGCGGTCATTACTCATGTCGTGGTGTAGGTTCAGATGGGTTTTCTGCCAACTGGAGACATTGCGCTGCTGTCGACCGAGGAGCTTCCATTCAACGCTCGATTCACTCCCAGAAACACTGAATGAAACATATGAGGCCACGCTACGGAGGATCCGCGATAATGACTGGAAATTTGCTCATCGTCTTTTTCAATGCCTTGCATTCGCTATTCGTCCACTCCGAGTCGCGGAGGTTGCGACGATGCTTGAATTTGATTTCGACACTGGCAATATTCCAAAGCATGACGAAACTTGGCGAGAGGAGGACTCTGACGGAGCTGTACTGTCCACATGCTCCAGCTTGATTGTCATCGCCAATCACGTCGATGACAGAGGAAAAGAGAGTCGTGTTGTACAGTTTGCGCACTTCTCTGTGCGGGAATTCCTGACATCAGACCGGCTGGCGGGATCGACGGAGAAGCGCTACCATGTTCTCCCCAAATAATCGCACAGAGTGCTTGCGCAGACATGCCTGAGCACGCTGCTCGAATTCGACAAGACCACGGACACTAATACTATCGAGAACTTTCCATTGTCTCGATACGCAGCAAGATACTGGGTCTACCACGCACGATTCGAGGATGTCTCCTTGGATTTACGAGATGGAATGGAAATCTTGTTTGACCCAGACAAGACCCATTTCCTAGTTTGGATTGGAATAAGTGACTTGGACTCACCCTGGGACGAGGGGACAAAAGACACTTTGATACACCCAATATACTATGCGGCTCTCTGTGGCTTCCCACAGCTGGTGGAATATCTGGGCATTAAACAACCTGGGAGTGTGAATTCTCGAGGTGGAAAATATGATACACCGTTGAAAGCGGCATGTGTAAGAGGCCAAATGGAGGTGGTGAAATGGCTGCTAGACCATGGCGCTGATGTCAATGCAATGGGCGGCTATTATGAATACCCTCTGCAGGCGGCGGCAGCAGAGGGACATGTCGAGATCATGAAATCACTGCTAGACCATGGCGCTGATATCAATGCAAGGGCCGGCGATTATGGATATGCTCTGCAGGCGGCGGCAGCAAAGGGACATGTCGAGATCGTGAAATCACTGCTAGACCATGGTGCTGATGTCAATGCGGAGGGCGGCCGTTATGGATATCCTCTGCAGGCGGCAGCAGCAAAAGGACGTGTCGAGATCGTGAAATCGCTGCTAGACCGTGGCGCTGATGTTAATGCGGAGGGCGGCTATTATGAATATCCTCTGCACGCAGCGGCAGCCAAGAGACATGTCGAGATCGTGAAATCGCTGCTAGATCATGGCGCTGAAGTCAATCGAAAGGCCAGCAATTATGAATATCCTCTGCAGGCAGCGGCAGCCAAGGGACATGTCGAGATCGTGAAATCGCCGCTAGACCATGGCGATGATGTCAATGCAAAGGCTGGCGATTATAGACATCCTCTACTTGCAGCGGTAGACAAGGGACATGTCAAGATGGTGAAATGGCTGCAAGACCATGGCGCTGATGTCAATGCTGAGGGCGGCCATTATGGATGTGCTCTGCAGGCAGCGGCAGCAAATGGACATGTCGAGATCACGAAATGGCTGCTAGACCATGGTGCTGATGTCAATGTGGAGGGCGGCCATTATGGATATCCTCTGCAGGCAGCGGCAGCCAATGGACATGTCGAGATCGTGAAATCACTGCTAGATCATGGTGCTGATGTCAATGCAAAGGGCGGCTATTATGGATATGCTCTGCAGGCAGCAGCAGCCGAGGGACATATCGAGATGGTGAAATCGCTGCTAGACCGTGGCGCTGATGTTAATTCGGAGGGCGGCCATTATGGATATCCTCTGCAGGCGGCGTCAGCAGAGGGACATGTCGAGATGGTGAAATTGCTGCTAGATCATGGTGCTGATGTCAATGCGGAGGGCGGCCATTATGGATATGCTCTGCAGGCGGCGTCAGCAGAGGGACATGCCGAGATGGTGAAATGGCTGCTAGATCATGGTGCTGATGCCAATGCAAATGGCGGCCATTATGGATATCCTCTGCAGGCGGTGGCAGCCAAGGGACATATCGAGATCGTGAAATCGCTGCTAGATCATGGTGCTGATGTCAATGCGAAGGGCGGCCGTTATGGATATGCTCTGCAGGCAGCAGCAGCCAAGGGACATGTGGAGATCGAGAAATGGTTGATTAAGCATGGTGCAAGGATCAATGTGTAGAGCTACAAGTATGGAACTGCTTTCGGAGTGGAAATGTTTCAAATGTATTCTTAATTTTAAGGGGACTACTTTGTATGTTGTAAGGATGGCTCAGGCGTTGAGCATGAAACAGTCAGCTTTCGACACTCCTGGTTACACTCATTTTTCTCTTTCATTGCAAGCCCTGAACTAAGAAAACTTCTGACCTTTAGTTGATCTTAGTTTATAAAACCACCATACTATACTACAAAGTGATCAATGCAAGGTACTGCATTGCGCATTCCGGACAGACCGTCCCGGTTCGAGGAGAAGGATCTTAGGAGTGTCAGGATCGCACTTGGATACAAGATTATCGTCACGTTCATTTGCGGCTACTCAAGATTACTTCAAAATTATGGTTTTATGTTCGGAAGAGTTGATGCATTTTATATTTCCATTATCATTTTATTCCGGTCTCATTTTATACAAGCGCGTACAAGCGCGACTAAAACCACACAGTTATACATTACAGATCCACTTCTTTCGCGCACCCCTTTTCCTTGACATTTCGCCGTATGTCCATCCGGGAATGTGGCACTCGTTTTAGAACATCGGCGTGCGGAACCTGAGCGAACTGCAGGAGGGCGCAAAGGGGGGGGGTCGTGTTCGCTTCGAGCTGTGCATGGAATGCACAAAGTGTTACGGTGGCTGACCGTTCTGCGTAAAAGATAAACTTGACAGTTCTGATGATGAGATAATGCTCGAGCACGCAATGCAGAAGCAAGAAGGGAGTCGGATTTCTGGAGTTAACTAAGCTTGTAGATACAAGAGCTCAAGACTAGAGTCTTTGAGCTATGTCTCTACTGTATTTATACAGTTCAGAGGTATGATGTCACTTAGCGATGACAAGTAGGTGGAATGACATGGAATGAACGCGAACAAAGAGGAAGCAAGAGAAAGAAAATAATAAAATAATTAATAAACTAAATGTACAGCCATCGAGATTAACGTAACACACAGGTTGAAGGCGGAATGGATAAGGGCTGATCTCGTAAGCCCCTTTCCTATTGCATCCTCCACGTTGTCATACCCGACGTTCTACACGAAACGTCTTTTCACGTAGGCACTTTGTGTAGCATATCATCCTTTTTCATGTGTATGTTCTCTCGCTGTCGACATGAAGCCGGATTTCCCAAGCGCACAATCACACAGCCGTTAAAGGAAATGCTGGCGCCGATGGCCAATACTTCCGAGCTCGTTTAACCAGCAGTTGAATAAGACGAAATCATCCGTCCCGCAACTTTCCGTCTTCTCGATAGGATTTAAGTCCACGAAAGCTTGTCATGTATAGTACTGAGGCTTGACTGAGGCTTGAAAACTTAACTTGCGGCATCATCATTTTTTAAGCGCTCAGGTTGCCAACCCCCCAATTGGGCTGGTTCCTCATTCAACAACAACCTTCTCCCATTGTCCCCGTCAAACTCAAGAATGAATACAGCTGAGGATGTGGAATTTGGGGACGGAGGTGCGGAGCAATTATTCTCGTACACAGCGGCCATCAAGCCAATACTGAAAAGTAACTGAATTCTGTGCTAGGCCTTCAGGGGAGTGCATCCAAAGGTGATTATTGTTGCCAACTAAACCTTGTATCATTACCCACGACCCTCAATCGCAGGCTCTGAGTATAGTGATACATCAGGAAAGGTGTGGTCGGTTTATTTCTCTGAAGCAGACAAGCAAGATAAAGCACTAGCGGAGAACTGGAAAGGGGACACAGAGGGAATCCTTATATTCGTACGTTTATTTACTCGTCCCGCTCCTTGTCAATTATAATTCTCTCTCACGCCATCTTCGAGACTGGTCTTTTCGCCGCCACTGTGGCAGCATTCATCATTGAGAGCTACATCAGGAAAATTACATTTGCTAGAATGACTAGAATGATGTGGTAGACTGTCTATTATGGTAAACATTACTATTATGGGTAGTCTATCAGGGCATTTCTAGTCATTCTAGTCATGCTAGCAGATGTAATTTTCCTGATGTACAAGAAGTTGTCATCGGATTCTGGTGAAGCCACCGTCCTCCTGCTCAACCAGGTATCCCAACAGCTCTTTGCGTTATCGAACGGCACCCAAATATATCTCCTCCCCCACCACTTTATACTGAATCGTCCTTTCGCCCAACATCTTCAGCGATTCGCGTCAACATCCTCTGGTTCCTCAGTTTGACTCTGAGTTTAACATGCGCTCTCGCAGCAACCTTGATGCAGCAGTGGGCCCGGCGCTATCTGCAACTCGCGCAAGCACAGGCTACATTGTATAAGCGTGCTCGAACCCGAGCTTACCTCTTTGAGGGTGTGCAAGCATTTCGCCTGTCTCAAGTTGTCGAAGCCGTGCCAGCATTGCTTCATGTGGCTGTATTCCTCTTCTTTGCGGGCCTCGTGGAATTTTTGTTCTCCATCAACATCATAGTCGCTCGCGTCGTCTTCGTGGTTACCTGCTTCTTTGGTGGTACCCATATTCTCCTCACCTTTCTCCCGAACGTCCGCCCCAATTGCCCGTACCGGACGCCCTTCAGCAGGGATTCATACAAGTGGTTCCTCGTTGCTCCCACAGCTCCGATGTTTCTCGTATTTGCCTGCTTAAGATACCTGGTCCATAGTGTAAGGATGGCTCGGGCGTTGAGCATGAAACCTCCATCCATCGCCTCTCCCCTCTTTCATTACAAACCCTGAATTAGAGCACTTATGATCTAGTTCCATATATTATCTTTTATCAGTACATTTGCATTCCGGGCTGCATGCCCATCCATTCCTTACTCCAGTTTCACTACCTCCCCATCTTAATTGCCAGGTTTCTACCTCCCTGTCTACATCATCTCCGCCTTTATTGCCTGGCATCATCTCACCTTATCTTCTTTCAACCCTAATTCACCCTCCTTCTGCTTCATAACTAGGTCTCTCTGCAAGTATATAAAGGTACATACAATGCTTGTAGTAGACCAGCCAGTGAGCCAACAGAAGCAGAAATCAATCAGCATTTCTCCCCTTTCTTTATCTTTCTTTTGTGTGCTAAAGAACCTCTTGACGACACTGAGCGCAAGGTCAAACGGAACCAGCAAAGCAGTAGATTCGCATCAGTTCAAAAGCACGACACACCCTCCTTCAAAGTCTAGTTATCTTTGGGACTCTTTCTGCGCACTCTCCCTCTCTTCTTTACCTCTCTCACCATTCAGGGAAAACCTTGCCTCACACTCACTGCGGATATGGTCCGTACAATAGTGAGGCACTTGAGATGGTTCGTAAGCGCTTCCTAATCTTCGTGCATTCATTTTTGTGGACAATGTCCCAAGCGATTCGGCAGCTGGGGGAGGACACATACAGGAGGGCTTTGCAGTGGACCATGGTGGCTGTCGGTGACGACGATGAAATTGAGACACTTGTCGAGGGTATTCCTGGTTTTCTCACATCTGGGACTAGCAGGGGTGCAATCACCATTGTCCAGAACCTGCTCAACCCTCTACAATCTCAGTTGCTCGGGCACCACATTAATCGATTGATTCAAACGTGTACCCCCGAGGGTTACCGTGGTGCCACCAAAGCTGTGCGGAGACACCGGGCCATGACATGTCTTGATACCGTCCAATTTTTGACCGGGGTATACTTCGCATCATTCTCCTAAAAAATGTTTGGGTTCCAGACCTGGCCCGCAATCAACTCTCTCAAGCGGGATGATGACCCAGTGATTGCGATAAATGCGGTTTCCATGGGAGCACTCGCAACTCGTGCGTATCTACGCTCCGTGTTTATAGGCGGAACCGAGGTGCATAACCATGCAAAGACACTCAATGAACTTGTCAACACGCCCTGGCCCAAGGAAGATGAGGGGCTCTACTCCTTCACTGGATGCCACTTGTTAGTCCTCCAAGGGTTCGTCGCTGGCCTGCTCCTGCATTTGCACTCAGAAGAGGTCGCACGGACAAGCTTCAGAGCTGTCTGGGAAACACTACCGCGGCTCTTGAACAAGACCCCTCGAGGTGACCCAGAATCCGGCATCAAGCAAACGTTCTTAGCTCTCTGGGCGGAGCTGGAGGGCGTCGCGGGTAGAGAGCCACCTGATATCTGATGGGAAAATGTCTTGATGAATGGAAGCGAGCCACCGCGGTTTAAGAAGTGCGTGATGGGCGCAGATGTTTTGCCGCCGATCGTGCAACTGATGAGCATGATGCAGCGTTTGGTCAAGAAGTTATGAGCCTTGAATGAACGAGATACCCAGGTTGATATTACTGCCGGTGGCTCCGCGACGGCTCCGCAGACAGAACAAACTGAGCAGATAGTACCAAGTGCACCTGAGGGGGGAGAATCTGGACCCTAGACGATTCGTCATCCACTCCTGAAGATGGAGATGAAGGATGTGGCTTATGCTTGCTTGGAATAGCTGAAGGTTTCATGCGCAATGTTTGAGCCGTCCTTACACGAGGTTAAGGGAGGTTTTCAAAACAGGGGGTCAGATGAGCAGAATGCACAATATCACTGGCAGGTGAATGGAAGCAAACCAGGCAAGATTGCCAGTAGAACCCGAGCAGTAGTGTCACGTGAACGGCAAAACACATGGGCTGAATATCTATTACGTACCACCAACCATTTGTTACATGTGGCCACCACGAGGCCTGTGCAACTTCAACTAAAACTAATTTATGAAACCGTAGAAGCGATAAACTGAGCTGCTCAAATCTGCATGACTCGCCTCTGGCACGGCCCACCGGGTCAATGACCTATACCGGCAAAAAACCAATCAGACGGAATGAGGGCACCCCGGCAAGGTTACGATATCTTATTGGTCGGTGCGGTGGGAACTTCTGCAGTACTGCAGCACTAGAATCATCCTTTAAAAACCTCTTCTTACCCGTGATCCCATACCTCTCTATCCCACTATCTACTCCGACCGCTCTCGATCATTCCACTTTCTTGTCGGTCCTACTCGCGCGATGAAGGACATAGAGAATGTTAACACCCCAATGCAAGACCTCGACGAGAAGGGAGAGTCGGAAACTCGGAGTCTTCCTGGAATCGATAATTTGTCCTTTTCGAGAAGGCTGTACACTTGGGGAGTTGAGTTGCGCGGTACGTCATGTTAATTCACTCTCATTCTTACAATGTTTGACCCTGCTCTCAACTGCAAAGGCATCCATCCCGTCTCCGTCGAGGACAGGACGGAGAAACAGTTCAGTAAAATATTCTTCATATGGCTGTCCGCAAATACCAGCATTCTAACGTGCGTCTGGTCATTCACCCATCCTTTTTTTTTTTACCAACCGCGCGTAGTTTCGAATACTGAGAACGAGCGCTTATTTGGGCGTCATTCTTTATGGTAGATTCTCCACGGGCACGTTAGGCCCGGTCGCCTTCGGACTTGGTCTTCGAGATGCGTGCTTAACGATCTTGTTCTTTAACCTTCTCTGTGCCGCGCCCCCAGCATACTTGTGAGTTGTCATATTGTCTATGTTACTGTTCCTTTCCGGACAAAAAACATGCTAACAAGAAACTGATCTGGGCTTGGGAAGCTCGACCTGGGGTCCAAAACTGGGATTGCGCCAGATGTGCGCGTCGCGATACACCTTCGGGTGAGTGACAGTTCTGCATACCCCCTCCCCTTTTTTTTCTGGCTGCAGTGGCAGCTAATCAACGTCCCGCAGATACTATGGCGTCATGGTCCCTAGCCTGTTATCTCTCGTTAGCGGTATCGGTTTCTGCATCTTAAATAGCATACTAGGTGGCCAAGCACTCGCCAGCGTCGGCAATATCAGTTGGACGTGAGTGACCCCGAGCATTGCGAGTCCGGAAGTTCTCAAGTGTCTACCAGCGTTGGGATTGTGATCATAGCAGTGATCTCCCTCGTCGTGAGTCGACCCCATCCGATCAGGTCCTACGTTCTTCCAGGATTTAATCTTCGTTTAGGTGTCCTTCTGTGGGCTTAAAGTTCTCAGTTGGTCCGCTCTTTCCACCCCTACGCACGAAAGAAAGATGACCTTAACACCTCACTTTCGCAGGTACGAGCGACTGGCCTGGATCCCTGTTCTTCTGGTCTTCCTCGTCGCCGTGGGTGTTGGCGGTAAGAACTTTGTCAATAATCCTGCAGCGGCACCGGCCACCGCCTCACAAATCCTCACTTTTGGTGCGACAATTGCGGGATTCACGTTGACGTGGGCGGCGTTCGGCGCGGATTATACCGCATACTTTCATCCCAGCGTATCTAGGTTCGTTGTATTCTCGGGGTTAGCCTGCTTTTATCACGCCCTGGTCTCATCCTGCTTGGAAATCCAGCCTGCGAGTCTTCTCGTACTCATACCTCGGCCTAAATATTCCTATTGTGAGGCTTGCTTCAGCTCTCCCCGTGCATGCACTGACTGGCCTACGTCTCCTAGATCACTCTCCAATGCTTGGGGGCCGCGGCAGCCATTTCTGCTCCTTCAGTTCCTGACTGGGATGCTGGATACGCTGGTGGCAATGTCGGTGGCCTTGTTGATGGGATGCTTCACCCCGTCGGTGGATTTGGAAAATTTTTGATGGTGTTGCTTAGCTTGAGCGTGACGGCTAGCAACGCCCCGACAATATACTCGCTGTCCATAGGCTTCCAGACCTTGGTGCCTCCGCTAGTGGTCGTGCCCAGATACGTATTTTCGGCGTTTGCAACTGCAGTGTAAGTGCCTTGCTACTTCGTCTATATCTGCACGTGATTCTGAACAACAATGGTGCAAAAGGATAATTCCACTCTCCATTGTGGGACAGCACAAATTCTATTCAGCCCTTTCCAATTTCTTGGGTGTCATAGGATATTGGGCAGGTAATAATTCCCAGGCACTTTAGCTCTTTTATGGCCAGCGTATAATGTCATGCTGATCGTTTGGCACACCCCGTAGGAGCATGGGTATCGGCGCTCTTCGTCGAGCATCTGTACTTCCGCAAAGGCAACTTTGCGAATTACGAAATTCGGCACTGGAATGTACCATCGAAGCTTCCGTTGGGTGCAGCTGCCCTGGGAGCAAGTGCCCTGAGCTTCGCGCTTGTCATTCCGTCGATGAGTCAAGTGTGGTACACAGGCCCGATAGGTCGCCGAACCGGCGATATAGGATTTGAATTCGCCTTAGTAGTCACAGCACTTTTGTATATTCCACTGCGCCACCTTGAAAAGCATTGGAGAGGCGTTTGAAGTGTTATGAAATCGTGAGAGTTCATGGAATTCGACAGCATAAGGGTTTTTACCCGGAGAAGTCTCACCTTTCCGTGAACTTTCCGGCTGTCCTGCCTGTCACTTAATATCTGTGGCGCGGGAATATAGGGTGGGAGGGAGAGAGAACTGAACTGAACTGGAAAAGTGATGCCGAGCCATGTGTCCTGATCAAGTCAAGTAATGATTAACCCCGGAAGCGGCAACCCGTGCGAAGTTTTCCACGAAGGTTGGCCCAACTTAACGGATAGATCATTATCATAAATATCATAAATCATTGCATTCATTTTCCTGAATTCAGGCAGTAAGAGCAAATGGACACGTGACGTCTATCCAGCACCACGTGATACAGCCGCGAGACAATGAGATTGGAATACATAATTAAGATTATATAAAATCATCTCATCCCTCACTCAAAAGTTAAGGACTTACAACACATTCTATAGCGTACAGAACAGCCTATCCTATCTATCTATAACGAAACTCTCTTTTTAGCTCTCCCTCTTCCATCCATCACAATACCCGTCCCTTGCCCTTGCCAGATAGATGGGCCTTTTTCATATTGCGACTTCATGCCTACGCTACCTTCTACATCTTCTGCTCGCCCTTCTCGATGACGAATCTTCACACGGTCCGCTACTTGGAGGTTTCCCGCCCGCCGCTACGGAGGTCATACCTATGCAGAGTACCATTTATCGCGAATCTGAATCGTCAAACCTTCTTTCCTCGAGTGCCAGCCACAGGTTTAGCCTTGCTCCAAATCATGCAACCCCATTATCGAAATTCGAGACTCCATATG
>WTXG01000286.1:0-43462 GCA_022496185.1 Multifurca ochricompacta | reverse complement strand
TTGAAATTCCTTGCAATTGAACAACCTGATCCCAGACAAGCTACGCATTTTCGTGGCCTGTTGTACAGTGCTCGATGTGGCATTCTAGTTTGGAAATCAGAAATAGTGGATTGGCGAGCACCTGAATTCGGATCGCTAGCACAGCATTCGAATTGTTTGCCGGGCATGTTTCTTATGGCCCGGCTTTGTAAAGCCTTCCTGGCACAGTTTATCAGGACGTTGATAAGCAGGCACCGTGATCTTTGATCGCAGTGGACGTTGCTTCTTCGCAAGGCTATTCTACACACTCGGGGTGGGCAATGAGGAGGATACGGAGTTCTGGAGATCTTTCATCGATGGGGGACCTATCGAAGCCGAGTTCATGGCTAGGGCTCGGGAAATGTTCGACATAGCCGTGCGTGATGGACCCCTACTGAATTTTTGCAAAATTGGACACCTGGGTGCAACCACAATACCTTTTGAGGGATCGGACCTGGAGTCGGCGGACATCGAGAAGCTATGGGAACTGCTGAGGAAGATGATGACGGACTCGCGCCTACCCTTGAAGCGTGCCTCCAATGGAGTTTGGGTGAAATTGGGCTGGCTACGAGAGCTGGTCAGCGATATTGGTACCAAGAGCAGCAGCGAGGGTAAGGTTAGGCTTCAGCCGTTGCTGTTGATGATTGAGGAGGTTTATCACCTCCGTCCCCCCGCCACCCAGGAAAGCTGTTCGAGTGGACATGCGCAAACGTCCGGTAAGTCGGCTATCGCGCAACAAGAGGTGTCTTTGCAGGAGCAGGAGCTAGGCCATGGGCATAGACCAACTTTTATTCTCTTCTACCATCCTAACTGCGAGACGATCCTATGCCTCGACGACAAGTGAGAATGGCTTTGGAGGTACCTTTTTTTTTTTTTTTTGAAAAATAGTTTCTAGAATCCTTACTGACGGATGACCAGATTTTCCTTCGAGCACACTTTCCAATTTCCTGAGCAGCGGAATGCTAGCACCTTCTTATTGTCCTCGTAATGAACATGTGAGTTTTTATGGCTTCTCGTCTCCCTACTTCACAAGCACGATTGGTCCTCGGAACGCCGTTCCGCCTGTGAACCCTTACTGCCCATATCGCCAGCAGTTTTCTCACCACCAATGTCTCGCCGATTTCTCACTCTACCAGGTAAAGCAACAGCGTTACTCCGCCGCTGGTGGTTGCGGTGCCACCTAGAATGCCGTCGGCGACATCAAGAAACGCCCATCCTACTCCTGCAAACGCGGCCAATAGCTCCCATTTAGCCCCCTCGACATAGGAGATGCGGGTCAATCAGATGCTTCCCTTTCTCCAGAGAAAAATAAGAATAAATAGTTCGTGCGCGTAAACTGTGTGCGGTTCATGAGACTTTCAATGGTAACCGGTGCTTACTGTCATTACATTCAGCTAGACATACATACAGTAGTCAGCTATACAACAAGTGATGAAGCGCGCTTCTCGCTGAGCTTAATTTCCCCTCTCTGTCCACGGTGCTTGTTTGACGTATACTGTTTGAGTTACTGGCTATCTCGATAGAAACACCATGGCATCTCGGAGGAGTTTTCCATGTGGAGCCAGAATGGGCTTTAACAGCGAAATGGCCGGTTGGTAAAATTAGATCAGGTGACATACCAGAAACCAGGTACCGAGAAAGTAATGAGTTCACGAAACCGTTGGGCGCACGGCTATTTTCCGTTGACATTCCTGGCGACTGTGAGGGGACGTGGACACTGGTCGCGAAATGAGACGAGTCTAGTTGCTTCGTCAGCGCATCCGGGTAAGGAATGCGCGTGTTGTCACGATCACGTGGTTCGTGACAAACCTCACTGAACGCGCAATGCAATAATACTCATTATACTCATTATTGTCAACAACAATAATTGACATATTATCATGGCGACCTCCATAAAGATCGCACAAGGACCTGCGAATTTACCTGTGCGGATACCCCACTTAATGCCCTTTCACATCAACCACAACGGCCCTGCTCCCATCTCTACTTACTTTCCCATTAAGCATACGCCCTTGCCGTCCTCTGCCTTTGAAGCACATCCTTCTGTAAATGGCAGAACAGACTTGGCTACCGCCATAATTACAACGGAGCTTACTCCAGAAGAAATTGAAAACGATCCAGTTGCAGCAAAGGTAGTCATTTCTACAACCACAACAAATGCAGACGGGATTATGAAGGTATCTACTAGTGCGCCACACATGCTGCGTCCTGGCCCTATCCAACGTCTCTCCGATTCCGCCAAACGATTTACCTCGTTCTTCCGTGGTCGGGCTGTACACGGTGTAGAAATTGCCCTCCCGAAGGACTACACGGGTATAATCTTGCGCGGGGTCGCAGGTGGCAAGGCTCCGACGACAACAACCAGTAAATCCAAACGCTGGTCCCTCCGTGGAAAGACCGCAGACGAAGAAAGTCGAGACTGTATGTCTGGGATGCCCCATGAGCAAGAAGGCCCTGTGAAAATATTGAAACCGGCTGCCCGATTTGATTCATTCGTCCTGTGGCATCCGGATATTCCTGTTGATGAAGGGAAGGATGAGTACCTCCGCTCACTGTCTGAATGGGTCAACATTGCGACTGAGGTGAGTGCGAGCGGATCAGCATACCTCTCTTATCGTGGCCTGAAGGAACGCACATAGGTTCATCAAAGTGAACCACTCCCTCCATAACTGTACAATTTAACCAGACAGCCTCGTTTGTATATTGAGCGTAGCTCGACATTCTTTCAATTTGTGTCCTGTTGTGTGGATTTGAGTGTCATCAAGAAGTCTCTCTCCTGCACAAGAGAAACGTCAATCCGAATACACGTAACCCGGCGTGCCCATGCCTCTGAAGCGATATTTCAAGGGCCGCGTATCCGCCTTGTCCAACCTCCCTGTTCAGCAGATTGTCGCGTTTTGTATAACCAGCCAGAATTCGAGGACATGCCTGCAAGCTCTGGCACCATTTGGCCACGCACTTCGACCTTTATTGTAATCGACACGTTTGCCGCCACACCTCTGGCTACCCACATGACAAAGAGTCGCGGATGCTATAGCTTGCTTTCGAAATAGAAATAGTTGATTTTCTTTTGATCCTTCTGTCTGCACATCCAAGAGCAAGATCATAGGACTGCGCTTTGTCGTACGTATAGGGTTATGATGGCCTCATGTCGTCGACCGGACGGCATGATTCAAAAGGACTTTTTCTTCTTAAGCCCAAGCAATGTCAGCTTTTTCCTGGGCCATGATCATGTTAGTGTCGTGGTTGCGGGCAAATCACAAAACTCCTCATACTGATTTTAGGGTCCTACTCGATGGCCCCTTCTTGTCCGCAATGACTTTTTTTCATCATTTTAGAAGCGATCTCATATTTCCGTATCATGGGGCATACTCTGTTGCATGTGCCCCATTATCAACGGGAAGTAGCCTCGGGGGTGGGGCATGTGCAAGCCACTTGATCGACTGAAAGTTTAGGAGCGCTAACTGATATCCAGCTGCATGATGGGGCTGACTCAATAAGAACAGACAGTGATATTCTGGACGGGTGTCTGTCTATGTAGGCTTCCGGAATGAAGGAAATGCTAGAATCTACATGACTGGCTCATATGATCAAGTGTCCCAGATGGATCGCTGGCGCAAATCATCATACCGACCATCGCATGTCGACTGGGACTTTACAATCAGCGCCAGTCATTGTGGTGACACCATATTTGTCATCGGCACTCTTAACCATCCATGCTGTCGGGGCATCCAGGCAACGTTTCGGGATGCTCTTTGACTACATTTCCTTCCCAGGGTACATTAGTTAGAGTCAGATTGGATCCCAGATTTCTTCCCTTCCTGAGGAACGAGCTTAATGGCCGATCCATGAAAATGATAATTATCTGATCCTTTGATCTTGATCTTCGATCTCGAATACGACTACCGTTGTGTCGAGATCACTGAGATCGCTCAGATGATGCGAAGCCACATTGGGAAACGACCTTCCTCGCCCTCACACCCACATAATAAGAAATATGCTAATGTAGATAGTTGGGGATTTCAGACCAGGGTCACGTTAGAACCATGAAATGCCACACACACGCTTTACTTCGAAACCAGATAGTATTGAAGTAAAGTACAATTCAAAGAGTGTCACCAATTCGTTGGGGTGTGTAAGGGGATAGGTTGAGCGCTTGAGTGTCCGTTCATCCATTATATTTTTCAATTCGATGTATGTACGGACTAGCCCGTACTGAGTGAGGTCGTCAAATGATGGATTCCGATCTTCTTATGTGTTACAAAGCGATGGGCCGCAGGACGTCTTAATTGATGGTCAGTCTTATTTCTGGCCTAGTGCTAGGTTTCGTAGATACATAACGATTGTTAGGAGTCATTCTATGGTTTGGTTAATGGGCGATCGAACGCGTGCCACAATAATATAAATTCAATCAGTGAAAATTGCAGGCAAGAAGTGAATTGCTAGCCATTGATGTGAATACAAGGTTTGAAATGAACTTGGCGCGCTTTCGACACGTACTCATTTTTTCAAAAAAAAAAAAACATTTAAAATTATACGACGATGATGGCCCTACCAGGAAGCTTTTTGGACACCTGGTAGCTCTCCCGCAAGTGCCTTCAATCGAAACTGGTACTGCGAACCGGTCTCGGTCTGTGGGTCCGCATTCTCAGGAGAAGATGAATTTCAACGACGTACACGGCATAGTCCAAATTCACTAATTACGCCGCGGCCACGGCCAGAGACAGTACAGCGGTTTTTGACTGTCGTTGGTCGTGTGTAACGACCAAAAGTGTTCAATTGAAGCTGGGCCTGATAGCGTACTTGGGCTGGAAGAGTCTGGTTGCGGGCGACGTAAAGATAAGCGCGACGAGAAATCTCGTTATCGACGACGCCTTTTCGAGCTTTGATGTCACGCAGAACGCGTACATTCGGTCTTGGGGGCATTTCAGAGAACAGGAAAAGGTTGGAGAAGAATTGAATTGGGAAGGGAAGGGTGGTGGGGTGGTGACAACCCGACCCGAAAGTGGATGAAAATACAAATAAACCACAACAGCGGAAAGGTCACCCCCCTCCACTTGGCACTCCGGTTTCTCCGCTACATGCTCTGGCAACATTTATAACCATTCGCAACATTCAGTACCCTCCCAACCTCCTGCCTGCGCCCACAGGCAATAAAAATCCATCACTGTTGTAGAAGTGAGGTTATGGTACGTGCACGACATCCCCCTTCGATTTTTTTTTTGGCTCGCTCTACTAACTGACGGTTCTCCTCTTGTTAGGTCCAATATCGGAATGGTCTTACCGCGAACACGCGCATTCCATCTCACCAGCCGTCGTGCGCGTTCATTGACTTCCTCACTCTTCGGAGTGACTTTCTTCGCGTGCATTTTGACCGTGTCCGCATCTGACATGCTTCCCTGTCCCGCACACCCCGAACGTGGCCGTTTCGCCGACGCCGATGGAGACAACGAAGCTCAACGTCCCCATATCCCGAGTCGGCATGCCCAAGTGATAGAAAGGAAACATCGGAGGTGGATAGAAGAGCATCGCCCCGAACGCGTGTGATGCTTAACGCCTTTCTGTTATTTTATTTTCCCCTGTTTTGTAACTATTCTAGGCCTAGCTTCCGCACAGATTGCAGAGTCAAATAACTGTACGCAACGCGCACCATCTCGTACAGTTTAAGAAGTTTTTAATGCAATTGTTGATATGTGACATGGCATTTCAACTGGGTCTTGCCAGCAATCTTATCTTAATTATTGCCCCTCATTGTCAGATTTGCGGGGTGCGCGATCAACCGGCGGAAGCAATGAGATCGAGGTGTGAGCGCATGGTGCATCGTCGACACCGTATGTGACCCCAGCCAGACATAAGGCCAAACATGCAAAAAAAAGGTTATTATATATCACACAAGGCAATTCATAGTCACATAAATAACATAATAAGTAAATCTCAAACGCGGCTGGTGCCTTTCTATCAGACGACGGAACGCGATGTACTGCATTCCGCCTCCGATCCCCTCCACGAGGCGCTCTTGGACCAGCCGCGCCATCGCTCTCCGTGACGGCCAAAACAGCAGAAGACTTCTTATTCTTCTTATTATGATGGTGATGGTGCTGCGGACGTTTCGATTGTGCCTGCGCCAGAGACTCCGCAACGACTTCGTTCTCGAGACGGATGCGTTCTTCCTCCGCCGTCCACCACTTCATAAACTCAACTTCAGCCTGCAACTCAGCCTCCTCCGTCTGTATTTCCGTAGCGAGCGTCGCTCCTTCGACATCATGTTCGGCTGGCTCTGCAGTTGCTGGATTTCGGCAAAGGAGATAGGTGCACCAGATGACGATGACGATTGGGAGACGGGCTCAACCGGAGGTAGGATCCAAGCCTTCCCGCTGTGTGTGTGTGAGACGCATAGGGTTATGGTCAACGTTGGCTACTATACATGTGAATGGAGATGGAATTGCACGCACGATCCATGACGGGTTGTTGTTGTCTGTCCCGGCTTTGCCTTGGACGGGCTGATAACGGGTCCCAAGCTTGTTCGACTTTGAGCGCCGTGCGTCGACAAATTGGGTGAACTCTGAGTACTCCATGATTTCGATTTCTGGATAATTGGAGCACCAGAGAGCTGTGCCGCTGGCGTTTTATCTGGGACTTGTGAGATCCCAGGAGGAGTGCGTGCCAACGTCTGAGAGAGAGATGGAGGCGTTTTCGCTACCGCGCGACTTGGAGAGCTCGAGGGATCCGCTGATTGAGCAGTAACTCTCCAAGCTGGGGTGGATACGACGCGCGAGCTACTAGGAGAACTCCCCTGTGGCACATCTGGTGTTTTGGACAATGAGAATGCCAAACGCATGCGGTCGCCAGACCGCTGTTTATGCATAGGTGTCGATGAGCTCGTTGACAGATATTGCGTCCGTCCGCTAGCCTGCAACTCCTCGGCTTCTGCAAGGATCGCCTTCATGTCAACTCTACAGGCCCTCACATGTTAGAATCTGAACCGTTACGAAAGATGCAATAGAGGTTTCCTACTTCGGTGTGGACTTGCCCTTCCACGGACCCGCCTTCGGAGTATGCCCAAACTCCTCAGCCGGGGTACTTTGATCCAAATTTAGAGGAGGAACGAATGCCTCATCCATGGAGAACAGGTCCTCACTCGCATTGATAAGGAGTGGTGGGGTATGTAACAAGGTCGGTTTGCTCCCTGGCGACGTGGGAAGCGATGGCTTTCGGGTCACCCTCGGGGATGACTTGGATTGCAAGTTCGGTTGTGAACGTACTATTGGGAAGGGGATATCCTGCATGGCGAGCCAGTTACTATGCTTGTTGACGGCAGCGACAAGATTCACAGGTTGCTGCGAACGAGCGAACGGAGACTTGGCGGCTTGGTGCCCACGCACGGCACCTGCCAGTTGCTTGATGAGTCGAGGAGGCAAGTCGTCGAGCAGCCGCGCCTCAAGTAGAGTCTCCATATTGACGGCGATATACTGATGTAGGCTGTCCATCAGACGTTCGCAATGTAACAGTGCCGCTTCCATGTAGATGGCTGAAATGTTCTGAATAGTGACGTATTGGACAACGATCGAAGAGCAGATTAGAAGAAAACGATCCAGAAGCAGTTCATTCTAGAGTTGCACCATGAAAAAAAAGATGAGAGGACAGCATTATCGCACAGCAACTTACTGCGGCAAACATGACATCGAACAAGAGATCCAAAAACTGATCGATAGATTCAACAAAGTCTGTTCGAAAGCTTCAGCTTATGGTGGGGGATAGAGCAGGGCGGATACATACCAAGTCTTTCGAACATTTCCTCCTCCTCTCCACAGCACATAAACCGTAACACATATTGCATAGAGCGCCATTCTAAATGACCCAAATTAACGCTTAGAGAACCATCTCCCTCCCACCTATCCACCGTCCACTCCTCGTCCGCGAAGAACGCTTCGAAGAACGGGGAACGAGCGCGGAGGACAAGGGAATGACACCACACATCCCGGTCCGCAAGCCGCAAAACCACGTCCGGAGGAGACGCCGAGGTTGGCGCATCAAAAATGGCCCGATAGTGGGCATTCAATAATGGAGGAAGCTCACGTCGCACAGTGCTGCGAAGTGCGTCGGTCAGAACATCCAGGTGAAGCACCCGCGAGAGTGTTTGTAATTCGCGTACTGCTTGAGCCGGCTGCAAGCGACCGTGCGCGAATGCCTCTGCGGTGGAACGTGTAAGACGTGGATCACTGATGGCCAATAATGTATCTGTGTATAAATAGTGCACCAATACAAGCACCGAAAATGGATGCACGCCGGCGATGGCAAGGCGAGGGGTCTCTGCTAACGCCCGTGGGGGTCCCGCGCCGATTCGAGGACTTGGCGCTGGCAGGAGCTTGACGGAAAACCCAGACTCGCGATCGTGGAGACTGCCAAGGCCACCGAGTACGCGAGCGAGAGAGGCACAACCTGCAGAGAGCACAACTCTGTGTACGGGAAGCTCAGTTGAACCTTGCATACGAAGCACGAGGTCTGCACCATAGACTAATTTACTTGTTGCAAATATCCCCTGGCCCAGGACACCAGATCTCCGCCGCGCGGTCCGATCCTGAGCAAGAATATCCCAGAGGCACAGAATCTCCTGCACATCACGTGCGAGAGCTTCTGTCTCGAAACCTGATTCACCATCGTCCTCTTCGTCACCCACCATAAAACGAGGCAGCACCTTAGTCGCCTGGCTCGCCAATGTTCCTAGCTTTGGCTCGATGCGCATGCCCTCATTCTCCGTGCGCGTAAATGAGATGTACGGCCGCAAACGTGCTATGTCCTCTGCGAAATTCTTCCCCACGAGCGCAATTTCTGGCGGCCGATAAGGCTGGCGTAGAGCAGCCAAGCCGCCCGTGTCATTGGCACGCACCGCGACGGCCCGTTGCAATCCTGTCACACGCACAAAAGGCGATGCTTTGGTACCACCGCTCCGCGAGCGCACAAAAACGTGCCCTGACTCGGTGCATATAATAAGTGACCCATCGCTACCAAGGGCCGCATCCTATAATCACCTCCTCAGCCTCGAGGAGAGAGAGCCGATAGTGCGGCATACGTGTACGGCGCTCCATTGCTTTCGAAGTGCCCAAACACGCTGCGGTTGTACGGGAATGGGACGCTCGCCTGGAGCGGGGGGCGTCGGAACATTGAAAGTGAATATCTCGCCAGCAGATGAGACTGTGGAAAACATGCTCTCGTTGCAAAACACTTGCGCGGTGGTTATGGTTCGGGAAGCCTGGGGTGGTCGATAGGCCAGAAAGTCGAGTGGAAGGCGCGTCGGGGATGGAAACGTGACACGAGACTGAGCGTCGTTGCAAAGAAGTATCACATCCTGTGTCGACAGAAGACAGACCATCGCAGTGTCCTGGGCAAAGGGAGTTAGGTTAATACACCCGAGCTGCGGTTTACACGCACATTCAGAGCAACAGAAATAACAGGTTTCGTAACCTTCGTGACTACCCTCGGGATAGGTTGTACTGGACTTGCATTCTTGTCGTACCCAAGCTGACCGTTGTTCTTCCCCCATGTGAACAATACATTCTCGGTCCAACATGCGCTCGCGCTCTTACATGCGGCAACACCCCGTACGCGCTCGCGCCTCAGGGGACCACTGATAACCCGTGGTGAGCTCTGCACATGAGGCGCAGGTACATCGTATCCCAGCTGAGAGAAGCGCCCAAGGCCCCAGGATAAAACGACGCCGTCTGATGTAAGAGCGAGGGTGTGGTCCTGGCCGACCGCGATGGCGGTAATCTTAACATCGGACGCTAGCTGGATTATTGGTGAGAGTGAGGGTTGTGTATGTTGACCACCGCCAGGGCCAAGCCTACGCATAAAATTGACATCAGCTAAGAAGTCATGTTGCATATTGAAAGTAACGTACCGTCCCGTGCTAGCAAAGCCACATGCGCGGATGTTGACGCGAGACTCATCGGTAACTACCACTGTTGAAAAGAAATGGTCAGAAGAAAACTTCTTGCCAGCGATCGCAAATCTCGGTGCGCTATGGAGTGGGCAGTGCCTTCACGAGAAGGATAGTTTGATTAGAAAAAATATTCTTGACATACCGGTATGCAGTCGCGACATTTGAACATCTCGAACCAGGGCGTGCTGCAGCTTGAGCGCAATTGTTTCGCTTTTGCGTGAGTCCACGTCACGTTCATCCGCGTCATGTCCATCCACGTTACGAGGTCTAAGGACAACCTGTTCAGGATGAATACGATCGTCGGTATTACCATGACCAAGGGAGGCATTCCTGTAATGAGCCTGCATAAGGAAAATGCGGAATATACGAGTCCAGGCGCTGGCTCACCTATTCGCGCCCCATGTGTACAGTTCAAGACCAGCTGGGATTTTATATTTATTTGGCATCGTATCCTCGACAGTAGTATTGTAGAGGTCGAAGGCTCGATATCCCTCTACATCCTTTAATGCAGTGTCGGTATCGCTCCTCTGCAGTAAAAGGATTCTATATGATAGCTCAACATTATATCACAGGGCATGATGTAGCGTGCCAAGATACGTGCCCAGCAGAAAGATTCCCGTTATACAGTGCGCGGTGCAACGCTGTCCAATGATTCTCCACATCCTGCAAGTTCACGCTAATCCCAGGGTGGGCGAGAAGCATCCGCACATATTCGGTGGCCGCCGCATCCAAAGCAGCGCAAGCGAGATGCAAAACGGTGCGACCTAGCCAGTCTCGCGCGTTGACGTCAGTTGCAGAAGCGGCGGCAAGCTGCCGCTGAAAGGCAACTTGGTCTCGATAGTAAAAGTAGGCATGGAGCGAGGTCATGCAGGGGTACGAGGTGACGGCGAAGCCTTCAAGGGGCAGAACTCCGTTGAGGCTGGGCGGTCTTAGTATCGCCGCGTTTGCAAGGCTTGCACAGAGACAAAACTTGAGCCTCGTTGGGCGATTACAAGGCTGGATGCGAGACTATGTTGAGGGCGATCGTAAGGGTTAAGAAGAGACAAGTGAAGTCGCTGTGGTGCTTTGAAGTAAGCTGAGGGGAAGGAAAAGACCGGCGCAGTGGTGATGGTGAGGTGATGACTCGATGGAAAGTCTCGGGCGTGAGTACAAGGTCAAAAATGGCAACTGACTCAGACCTCCTGGGAAAGGTAAGGTCAGGCAATCTATACTACTAGATTCTCTAGTGCTAACTGTACTGTAGTCCAATCTCCTACTGACCACTTTATCTCTTATCTCCTGACTCCTTCCTTGTATGTGATATTACTTGACTTAATCCTAAGATATTGTTTACACCAAATGTTGAGCCAAAATACCAGAATAGATTGAGCAGAGACGCTGGGTGCGCTGGGTGACTATGATGAGATCAGATAGTGATATGATCCTAATACATCCAAAATCGGGCATCTGATTGTTAATGAGATTAGTTTAATAGCTTATATAGTACATCTAGGAACATGCAAATGTATATAGAGCTGCTATAGAGGGTCAAAAAACAGTCCTGATGTTTATCTGCTACATGGCTGTCATGGGTCAAAGACATCAGCCATTATATAAGCAAGTTATGATCAAACACTGACAAATCATCGTGTCCGTCTTAACCTATTCCTTCCGCTTTACTTACATTATCCACACTCTGCATGTACATAATGACTGTAGAGAAGGGTCGCTTCACTTCAGTCTCATTTCCCTTCTCTGCAGTCCCTTGTGCATCCAAGTACATAAGACCCTTCATATCCATCTATTTTGTCACTTATTGCCAGGAACCCAACCCTCACATACTCTTTAATATATAAAGCTCAGCACTCAAGTGAGCAAACCTGTTTCTATCAACATGGCCTCTTCCCAAACACATGGGAACACCAGGAATCATTCTGAGAGCCTTAAACTTAGCCACTTTGCCATTGGTAAGTATCGTCCTATCAAAGTTGTATGCATCGCTGCCCGAATTTGTGGCATCCTCGCAGCCATTCAGTCCGAAACATTCTTCTTTTGTTCTCTATAGTTTCTCACCAACTTTTATTATTCTATAGCTTTGCGCGGAAGGTGCCAAACATCAAGTTGACAGTCTATGAAAAGGAGAGGCGGATCGGCGGTACTTGGTTCGTCAACAGATACCCTCTGAGAGTCATCTTCCCATCCATCTTCAGCGTTCAGTTCAGTCCTCAGTGAACAGGGACTCGCATTGTGATATACCCTCCCACAGTGTAAGACACTTCCCTGTCGTCGCTCGCTCTCGAGCTGGATATCTCCATTCGTGCGTCTATCCAGTACTAAAATAGCTTCGAGACCAATGTGCGTCGCTTTCCCAGAAGAAGTGGGCCAAAGAAACACCTATCCACCTTTAGAATTACCAAACTGATGTGCTCTTGAGGGTGGTAGGTAGACTGGTCTGGATTCTACGCCTCTGGGCTCGAGATCCTCGGTTACCTCAATCGAGTGGTCGAAAAGTACAAGCTCATGTGCTACATAAAACTGCAACATGAGCTCACGCAGGCCTCGTAGGATGAAGTGACAGGCAAATGACACCTCAGGATCCGGCATGATGGAGACGGTGACGCGGAGATTGAGGACAAGACGTACCTGCTTTTCATGGGTGTTGGTATCCTTCATTCCAGGTCTTGGTGATTTTCGTGGACGCGTCCTGCACAGCGCGCAGTGGGACATCACCGAGGAGGGTGGGTTGGAAGAGGATGTGAAGGACTGGGGGGATATAAGGCCATTGGTATCATTGGAAATGTGCGTGGCTGATAGCGTGCTAAGTCCTCCCACCCCCCCCCAACGCACTCTTTCGTATCGTCTGACTGGGGTCTTGTCCTTTTAAGGGTTCTTCCGGAATCCAACTTGTCATCGCGCATCAGTCCTTAGTCAAGTCGATCGTAAACTACACCCTCTCAAAGACGTGGATCGGAGAGTCATTCTCCCTTCGCACCATACTCGAACTCGCCGGTTGTGATCCAGGGAGCGACGACTGTATGGATCACATGATCTTTCACGCACATAGATAGAGATTCACAGTCACACTGACTTCTCTAACCTCCAAAGATTTATATTCAGAAAAGACCGCGAGGCGTTTAGGGACGAGAAATACTATAAAGAGTTCAGGCACAAGATTGAAGCAGATCTTAATGTGTGTTCTTTATTCTATCTTGGGTGATGATCACCCCTCTGAAAGTGGAATTTCTCTCGCTCTAATCAGTTGGTTGGTTGGAGAACTATACAAGGGAGAAATGAAGAGACGACTCGCTGCAAGTCCGGAGCTCATAGAGAAAAGTGAATACTGTCTCTTCAGCGCTCAAGTGGATTGACCGTGTACCGTGCCCGTGCTCGCTCTCAGTCGTTCCACAATTCGCCATCTGCTGTCGTCGTCTTACACCCGGTCCCGGCTACTTGGAAGCTTTATGCACGGAAAATGTGAGGGCGGGAGCGACCAATGGGCACTTGTCAGATATAATTTACTGCACTGTCTGTTATTTTCCACAGACGACACTCCAGACGACACCAATCACACGCATCACACCTACAGGGCATCGAGCTTGAAGACGGAAGTGCTGAACACATCGACGTGCTCGTCTGCGCGACGGGACATTCACCATCCTCGGAAGGGACGGTCTAGCGCTCAACGCAGATTGGGTCGCCACTGGAGGCGCGGAAGCTTACCTCTCCATTGCGATGGATGGATTCCCGAATTTGTTCGTTGGAGGTGGACCCAACTTGGCTGTGAATTCGGGTTCTGTTACTTGCTATATTTGAAATGTCAGGTTGAGTATGTGGTCAGTGCGAGTTTGAAGTTGCAGTGTGAGAGGTTGAAGAGTATTGAGGTTAAACGAGTTGCGGTGGATGATTGGAGGGCTTATATGGAGGTGAGCGAGTGTTGTTTGTTTCCAACAACTCGGAACTTATTTCTCTCTCGGTTTGGTGACTATCGTGTTTATATTTCGTATTTCGTACAGACATTCTTCCCGAAGGTAACGTTAATGCAGCTCGCATGGGCTTTTTCTTGGTGGGGGAGTTGATATGAACCACGTGACGCGTTTGTTTTTGTCTGTTTTTTTTTCTGTTTTGGCAGACGGTCTATACGGATCGTTGTCGTTCGTTGGTACAAGAAAGCTCAAGATCGCGTAATCGCCCTATGGTCAGGTAAGCAGTTCATCGACTCTCAGTGGTTTTAGTGGTTCATAACGTTTCCGATCTTTCAATGTTCGTGCCTTCATGCCGCACGCACGCTCACCCACTCACGATGGGAGGATTATGAGTATGAGTACCTTGACGATCCAAAGAATCAACTGGCTTGGTTAGGAGATGGGCAGACGTACAATGAAAAGGTTGGAAAGGGAGATCGTCAGTTTTTTTTCTTCTGTGTTCTTTTAAATCAGACGACTGCAACTGGGGGTGGGGAGGCGTCGCTCTTTTCTTTTTTTTGCAGTTGCATGGTATTTAAATGAAAATGAGTTGGATTATCTGCCTGGTAAGTGTCGGCGCTTGTAATGGTTGTCGTTTCCCAGGTAAACTGACTTGAGGCAGGGGCACACACAGTACCTAAGTGATCAAAATATTCGTGCCTGGTTCCTGGGTTGCGCATCTGTGCTGGTCATGTTATATCCCCTTGTTTTTGTATGATCTGAAGGACACATAATGAATGCCCTAGTCACGAAAGTGAAAGAAGTCTGGCCCTCATTTCTTTAAGTCTCGAATTTATTATCCTGAGAAAACGGTCGTTATTCTCCGGTCCTCCGGATCCGGGGAGATACAGTCCCATCTTCATCACGAACTTTGGCTCGCATCTTAATCCCGACAATGTAAGAATGGCTCGGGCGTTGGACGTCAAACCTCCGGCTGGCTGAACCCTGTTTTCTGTATCTTTCATTACAAGTCTTAACAATGAAATTCCTAGCAATTTGACTTTTAGTTCCAGACAGACTATGATATATGGTACAAGTGGGATTTATGCATGACACGAGCGATTTTACAGGATTGTGCGCGTCCTGGCATTCCCTTGGTTTCATCCTCTTTCATCTTGTGTCACATGGCTTCACCTTCTTTCTTCTGAGTCTAAATCCATCCCCTGCTTTCATCCTCTTTCATCTTGCCTCACGCAGCTTCACCCTCTTTCTTCTAAATCCATCCCCTGCTGCTTCACAACATTCCTTTAACTAGGTCTCTCTGCAAGTATATAAAGTAGGGCCAGCCAGCAGAAGCAAAGGGAATCAAACAGTCATTCTCTCTCTGTCTCACTTTCTCCTTGTCTTTGAATACTAAACGACTTCTTGACAACGTACAGCATGAGGTCAAATGGAACCAGCAAGCAGCATAATTAAAAGTACAAGCATGACATGCCCTCAACTTCAAAGTCTTAGTTATCTCGGGTTCCCTCTATTACTCTCACATCCCATCTCTGTCTCTTTCCATTCTGGAATACACTCTACCTCGCATTTACTGCGGATTGGATCCGTTCAGTGATGAGTTCGAGGCAGAGGATGTTCCCAAGATAAAAAAGAGGAAAGAAGTGAGATATTTTGTGAATCCCGAGATAGAGAGAGCCTATGTTACTGAGAGAATGTGAGAAAATGAAGTATTTGATAAGAATGCTGACTGGTTCCATTTAACTTGAGCTTACGCTTGACATTCGTTGGTAGTCTCTTTTGCATGCAGAGAAGCAAAAGAGAAAGAGAAAATGGGGCAGAACTCTCATTGGTTTGCTTATCTTATCTGGTCCTTGTAATATATGTTGAGAAAGGCCAGTAGCGACCGGATAGTAGTTAGGACCGGGCAGCCGGGCTCCGGGTGGACTCGATCTAATGATCATGATAAGATAACCAGAAGTGCGTTCCTTAACTGATTTAGATACAAATCCACATTGTATGTGCAACACGTTCCTTCACACATCTTGTCACAAGTAAATAGGACTATTTACTGCGATGATTGTCACACTTTGTGTAGTATAAAAGGTCATTACTTTGTATGCGTTCACTTCAGTTTTGAGCACAAGAACTGGAGTGAGTATTACTATATCTTATCTTTACTATAGTAGGGGGTTTTACATCTTGACTTGATGTCACTTCCAACTTTTGTCCCCTACAGTAGTTACATTGTCCTTAGATGTAGCCGCGCGATTTGGGTGCCACCCTGGAAGTGCATAAAAAAATCGATTCCAAAAAAAAAGCTAACACTTAGTAATAGCTGTCCTGGATGCGCATTTTTGGCATCCCGGACCGCTTGAAAGCCATCCTGAGGGCGCGTGCGTTATACAAGTCGACCTTCTTAGACTTAGATAAGATAAGAAGGAGTTCGGACCGATCTGACCCGGTCCACGCGATGCAAAGTAGTCGCTGCCCTATGCAGCAATGGACATTATAGATACACGCGGCCTTTGTTTGAGTAATACAATTTGATGATTTGATTATAGAGTGATCCAAAGTAGTCTAGTATGTATTTTAGATAATGCCAGACCGGCGGAAAGGATCGCGCGTTAGTAAATAAGATGTGTCAGGGCACTCAGGAGAGCGGGCCACTGATAACTAATTAGATTTACATCGCACGCTCAATCGGCTTTGGTATTTCATAGAGTAGTACTAGGACATATTTAAAGACACCCTGTAGCACGCTGCAGACCCCATCTTGTCCTCTTGGGGCTGTAGGTGCGCTTTATCACTTTATCTTTGTATTTACTTAGGCCCAGCTAATCTTGTCCTCTTGGGGCTGTAGGCTCTTAGCAAAGTTCAATATAGGTCTATTCTTGCTGCATAAGCAAGGCAGAGTCCTCTGACTGCTTCAAGCCTTACGCGTGCATTAATCTCCGCGTTCTGGGCAGCTTTCCGACTAGGATATTTTCACCTCTAAGTTTTACCACGATCTCTACATCTTATCTAATCTACATAGCAAGCGCGGGATAGAAGCACCCGTTACAATAGCCAATTTGCTATCTAATAGATAGCTAAACCCTTTTTACAGCTGCATCTGACAAGACCAGCTGAAGGTATGAATATTATTGTGTGAATGAGGGCAGGATTTCGGATTAAAGAGGACAAAACTAAACAAGACAGGACGTACAGAAATAACATGTAAATAGCCTGAATAATGAAGTAAATGCTAAGCAAATGCTCGCATCATGCGTTTTTTTACTTGAAGATCGCATTCCGTGCCTGTATCAGAGTCTGTCTGAAAGTGTCAGATATTTTTATTAAACAAAACTGGGGAAAAAAGAGCATATGAATTACGGCTAGCGCCAAAGCTATCCTTACAAAAACCGAGCTAAACACTGTCCTGCATACACACATGAAAAGTATTCTCCTTATATTTTAGAATACCCATGAAAAGATGTCATTCCGAAAGCATTTCATACTTGAAACTCTACACATTGATCCTCGCACCAAACTCAATCAGCCATTTCTTGGTCTCCAAATCCCCATTGCATACTGCTGCCTGCAGAGCATATCCATAATAGCCACCCTTCGCATTGACATCAGCGCCATGGTCTAGCAGCCATTTCACGATCTCCAAATGTCCATTGTATGCCGCTGCCTGCAGAGCATATCCATAATGGCCGCCCTCCGCATTGACATCAGCGCCATGGTCTAGCAGCCATTTGACGATCTCCAAATGTCCATACAATGCCGCTGCCTGCAGAGCATATCCATAATGGCCGCCCTCCGCATTTACATCAGCGCCATGGTCTAGCAGCCATTTGACGATCTCCAAATTTCCACTGCATGCTGCTGCCTGCAGAGCATATCCAAAATTGCCGCCCTCCGCATTGACATCAGCGCCATGGTCTAGCAGCCATTTCACGATCTCCAAATGTTCATACAATGCCGCTGCCTGCAGAGCATATTCATAATCGCCGCCATCCGCATTGACATCAGCGCCATGATCTAGCAGCCATTTCACAATCTCCAAATCCCCATTGCGTACCGCTGCATGCAGAGCATATCCATGACGGCCGCCCTCCGCATTGACATCAGCGCCATGATCTAGCAGTGATTTCACAATCTCCAAATGTCCATTGAATGCTGCTGCCTGCAGAGCATATCCATCATTGCCGCCCTCCGCATTGACATCGGCGCCATGGTCTAGCAGCGATTTCACGATCTCCAAATGTCCATACAATGCCGCTGCCTGCAGAGAATATCCATAATGGCCGCCGTCCGCATTGACATCAGCGCCATGATCTAGCAGCCATTTCACGATCTCCAAATCCCCATTGCGTACCGCTGCATGCAGAGCATATCCAAAATTGCCGCCCTCCGCATTGACATCGGCACCATAGTCTAGCAGCGATTTCACCATCTCCAAATGTCCATTGGATGCTGCTGCCTGCAGAGCATATCCATAATGGCCGCCCTTCGCATTGACATCAGCACCATTGTCTAGCAGCCATTTCACGATCTCCAAATGTCCATTGAATGCCGCTGCCTGCAGAGCATATCCATCATTGCCGACCTCCGCATTGACATCAGCGCCATGGTCTAGCAGCCATTTCACAATCTGCAAGTGTCCATTGTCTGCCGCTGCCTGCAGAGCATATCCATAACTGCCGCCCTCCGCATTGACATCAGCGCCATGGTCTAGCAGCCATTTCACCATCTCCATTTGGCCTATCGCGCATGCCGCTTGTAACGGTGTATCATATTTGCCACCTCGAGAATTTACACTCCCAGGTTGCTTAATCCCCAGATATTCCACCAGCTGCGGGAAGCCGCAACGAGCCGCGTAGTATATTGGGTGTACCGAAGTGTCTTTTTCCCCCCCCGTCTGGAACTTGTCCGGGTCATGTATTCCAATCCAAGCTAGGAAATGCGTCTTGTCCGGGTCATGTATCCTAATCCAAGCTAGGAAATGCGTCTTGTCTGGGTCAAACAAGGTTTCCATTCCTTCTCGTATATCCACGGAGACATTCTCGAATTGTGCATGATCGACCCAGTGTTCTGCCGCGTATTGAGACAATGGGAAGTTCTTGATAGTATTAGTGTCCGTGGTCTTGTCGAATTCGAGCAGCGTGCTCAGGCATGTCTGTGCAAGCACTCTATGCGATTCTTTGGGGAGAACGTGGTAGCGCCTTTCCGTCGATCTCGCTAGCCGGTCTGAGGTCAGAAATTCCCGCACAGAGAAGTGCGCAAACTGTACAACACGACTCTCTTCTCCTTTGTCATCAACGTGATTGACAATGACAACCAAGCTGGAGCATGTGGACAGTACAGCTCCGTCAGAGTCCGTGTTTCGCCAAGTTACGTCATGCTTTGGCATATTGCCAGCGTCGAAATTGAATTCAAGCATTGTCGCAACCTCCTCGACTCGGAGTGGACGAGCAGAGAATGCAAGGCATTGGAATAGACGATGTGCAAACTTCCAGTCCTTCTCGGCAATCCTCCGTAGCGTGGCCTCATATGTTTCATCTAGTGTTTCTGGGAGTGATTCGAGCGTCGAATAGAAGTTCCTCGGTTGACAGCTGCGCAATGTCTCCAGTTGGCAGAAAACCCATCTAAACCTACACCACGACGTGAATAATGATCGCGAAACAAATATTCATTTTGGTTTGAAGCTTACATTCCGTTTGCCTTTTCCGAGAGCGTTTTGATCACGAGTTCCTTTCTCTCCGCCTCCCACACCCTCATTTTGAGGTCCGTGTTGACGGTCGAGTGAATATATTCGAAGATGTCCCGCGTTTGCCCACCTTCCGCATGAAGGGATACAGCACAATGGACCAGCTCTGTAAAAGCTGACTGAATATCTGGTTCAGGGCGGCTAGTGACGCAGATCCTTAAATTTGTGAGGCGGAGGTCAACAAGTTCTTTTATAAGGTCCAATACTTCTTCGCGTTTAGACGGCATTCCAGTGAGGGGACACTCGTCTAGGGCATCAATGATAATGTACATTGCGTCCTGAACGGGTGTTACGAGCATGGCCTTCAAAGTTTCTGCAAGAACCTTCTCGTCGGGCTGCTTCCGGCCATTATCATGTTTCGAGTACAATTCAGAGACGATGGCACGGTAGGCATCTGACTGGGGATATAACTGTATCAAGAGAGAGGACAGTAGACCACGGATATTTTGCTTTTCCTTGTCTCGAAAATCGCAATAAAAGTACGCCAAGTAGGCAGATCCAGCAGAACGCAGACGCTGGACATCCTCAACGATGGTGGAACTGACCATTCAGATGAGCGCTGGCGATACCCTATAATGCTAGGCAAACGTACCAAAGGATGCTCTTGCCAGATCCCGCTTTCAAGAAAAGATCGTCAGCAACAAGAAGCACCCAGATAACGCAGTCAACCTACCATTCCCATTCAACCACAGAAGCGAACCCTCCAATTTCCATTTCTTGAATCTTTCGCCTTCAACGAACCACTTGGCGGTTCCCTCATGGTAAAGTTTGCGTGCAATGTTGTGATTTGTGGATGGGTCAGGAGGTGACAGCCACGTTTGAATATTCTTGTCCATCTGGTCATCTGCAAAGAATGTCTCAGCTGCCTTGTCTATAATATTACTACGAAAGGGATGACGAACACATCATCTTGTTCACATTACTAAATGTGTGCGCCGCCACGATGAGAGACTCTTCCTGGGTCAATTTGTCCAACCTCTGAAGGGCGTCCTGGACCTCATTATCCCCTATCAGCATCCGTCCGTAAGCCACTGCCAAATGTTTAATCATCGTTGGAGCATAGAAACGGTAGTTCACTCACTGAGTCGTCCTTGTTGAATCTGTTTCGTTGCTAAAGCGAGGATGGTGAGCAGTTCCGCCATCGTCTTGACGAGGATCTCAACCATGGACTCGGTAACGAGGGTCTCACGGGAAGTGTAAATCTTGAGGCGGATGAGAAAGCGTTGCATGGATTCAAAGAGGTTGAGTAGAGAATCGTAATTATCACTGATCTTCTTTGATGCCTTGGAATGAAGGTGAGATAACCAGTTGGAGGGAAGGAAGGGAGATACGGACAGAGAGAAGGACATCAATGGCAGAAAATATGGCCTGTGCGGGTGGAAACATCTGAATAAGAACATGTTGTAAGCCGGTCATAGCGAATGGGCCACACCAATTAGGACTCACCGAACCAATGCCACTTACGAGTGGTGCGCAGTTCGTGAGGGCGAGGATTATATTCACGGTTGGTTTAAGTTTCCTTAGAAGCCGCGTCTTGCTTTTTCCGTTCCGGAACATGTTAAACAGAGACGTTCCTCCTTGAAGTACGTCAATCACGGCGTCCGCAGTGTCACATCCTTTCAGCTTATTGAGAAGATTGTGTTCAGACAGATTTATGCCTGTCTTTGTACGATACTCCTCCAGAGCATCATCTAGGATGCGCTTGAAATGAGAAGAGGAGGCAGTTGTACGACTGTGTGTATGAGGAGCTGAAGACATGAAGCTAGACTGGGTTATGGGGAAGAGTAAGAGGATCGCTGGGAAAGGTGGCGGATGGTTATCGATGGTTTATATATAGATAGCCGCCTAAAAACGATGATAGACGCTGGGATGTAGAGGTGACAAGAGACAACATAGATACTGCATCTTGGAGGACGAGTGAACTGAATGTTGGAGATGCGGCACCAGAATTGGCCATGACTGACCATCTGGCCTATTTTTATTTTTATTTTTTAAAGAGTGAGAGAAAATATAACTACTCAATTGTCGAAGGAAAGTGTTGTGTGTGCAATTGTTGATGCACTTTAGATTATCTTATCACAATCAATAGATCGAGTCCACCCACTATCCGGTCCTCAACTATCCGGTCGCTACTAGCCTGTCTCAACAGAAACAACGCTGCACTTGACAAGCGACCTTCTCCAGTCAAGTGGAAGTCCCTCTCCCGCCCTCGCACCTTCAGTAATTGATTGACAAGAAGAATGGCTACGATCCCGGGCGGCTGCCACCCTGACTGCCGGGACAATCAAGCTTACTCCCTCTCCATCCACCCCACTTTCGACGCCTCCTCAGGGCACGACCACCCCCTCTGGTCTGCCGCGACTAAACCCCGCCTGGTTCCCTTCAGGCAGCTCACCACATCCACCACCATGCGCCTAGCCATGGGCCATGCCTTCATCGCCGAAAACACTGAGCGATTCCACCCTACCAAACCCCTCCTCACTCGTCTCTGTACCTGTGACGACACCACCCCTGCCACTTTCCCCCGCATCCTTCTCCACTGTCCCCTTTACTCTACCAGGTGACACTCATTGCAGTGCAGTTTCTCCCTGACTGGGCCCTGGAACAAGACCCTGTGCGTTGGCACCTCCTTTTCACCCGCATGCCCTTCATCGAGGACTTGCTCACTTTCATTCAGGACACGCGGGCCTTCTTCACAAGGCCGTTTTCGTCGGAGCGACCTCGTGAGCCGGATTAAGTCTGAGTTGGTGAAGTTGGGTAGAATGGGTAAGTTCACCTTTACACTTTGACCCCGCCTCTCTCTCCACTTTACATTCTTTCCTCTTCACTTTCCTGCTTTATGCACACTCGTTTCCAACACCTTTCCCTCTACCAAGAGGTTTCACTCTACTTCCATAACTCGTTCAAACAGTAGCTATTATGTACCTGTAGTAGCCGCGCGATTTGGGCACGGCCTTGAAGCGCGAATAAATCAATTTAAAAAAAAAAGACTCAAGGGACATGCTCAAGCACACGAAACTCGGCTCTAACGGCCCAGGATGGGCCATAGGACTGCACTGAGTTGACACTCACCGAGCCATCCCTTCTTGACCACACACCACCACCATCACCTTTGGGTTTTTGTGTTGCTTGCTGCTCAAGTTGCCTCCAATGTCAAATTGTTTTGCTGCTCTTTCTGAGCCCCCTCCCCCACCTCCCCCTTCTCCTGCCCAGGTTCTCACCTCTGCCATTACCCAACTCTATGATGGGATGGTTGAGGCTGAGGCTTCCTTCCCTGGGGATGACAATGCCTATGTTGCCACCCTCCACAGCCACCTCCATGACTTCCTCACCTACTCCCCTGTCTCTGGGGGCCCCTCCCTCGTACACTCCTATGTGCAGCATTCCCCAGACTTTGTGGCTGGCTTCCATGCTGCCTTCCCTCCTGAAATTTCCCTCAACATGCATTCTGTCCAGGCTGACCTGTTTCACCTCATAGGGGTTGTGTCTGGTCTTACCAAGATGGTTAATGGGCTTTCTGCTGGTGCCCAACCAGCACCCCCCCCTCCTGCTGCACCTCCTCCTGCTTCTGCCCCAGGCCCTTCCCAAAAAGGTAAGGCCCCAGTCCAGGCTCCTCCTGCTCCACCTGCCCAGGCCCCAGCCCAGGCTGCCCCAGCCAAGGCCAAGCCCTCTGCCCCGGCCCCCTCCCCTGCGCCCCCTCCTGCCCCCACTGCCCCTGCGGCCCCTTCCCCCTCCCTCCCTTCATCCTATGCTGCTGCCGCCAAGAGGCATGTGAGACCCTCTCTGGTGGTCTTTCCTGGTTCTGTGCAGGACATTTCCGACCTGCCATTTGTGTGCAAGCCCCCTGGGGCTATTGTTTCATTTCTGAACTCCAAGCTGTCAGGTTCTGGGACCCAGGTCTCCCTGTCTGCTGCACGGTGGACACCAAAGAAGAACCAGGTTCTTATGGCCGGCCCCAATGTCTCAGAGGCTAACCTCCTCTCTGCCCAACCCCTCCTCACTTCCTTGCTAGGTCCCTTCTTGTCAGTGATGGGCCAGCCACTTTCCCCCTCCTCCCGCCTGAATGTTCGGTGGTCCTGGGTGACCATCAATGGCCTTGCAACTGGCATGACTAGTGATTGTCAAGGGTTTTCATACCCGCGCGGGTAAGCGCCACGGGTTTTGCCGGGTACGGGTACAGGTATACGGCTCCCAACCTGTGGAAACCCGTACCCGCGCAGCGGGTTTGGCGGGTATAGGCGCCAATCATGCATTGACAAGATCAGTAGAAATTCTAAGATAAAACACATCTGCAGCCACAAAAATAAAAGATCTCGTCTGATGTATGCTATAGGGTATTTTTAAATATGTTCTAGTATTATCATATGAAATATCAAAGCAGATCAACGGTGCGATGTAAAATAAAAGTGTTATCAGTGATCCACTTCTTGAAAATCATGATGCACCTGTTTTATCAACGCGCGACCAATTCTGCCGGTCTGGCACTATCTAAAATACTCTCTAGACTACTTTAGACTATAATATAATCTAATTATCAAATTAGTTTACTGAAACAAGGCCCGCGTGTATCTACAAGCTGCATGGGGCAGCGACTACATTGCATCGCATGGTGGTCTGACCTCCTTCCTATTAAGGAAGGTTGACTTAAACGCACCAGGACAGTCGCGCTTGTATGAAATGAAACCAGAATAATAAAATAATAATGTAAATAAAGGATCCTTTCAATCTTCTGAACATAAACCAACAATATTTGAGGGATCTTGAGTAGCCATAAATGAACGCGTTGTGTCCAAGTGCTTATCTCCTCGACCGGGATGGCCCGGGCCATTTATCCGAAATGCGCAGAAACGCAAAGAACAGTCACGCTCGTATAAAATTGAAACCAGAATAATAAAATAAAAATGGAATAATAAATTATCTTAATCTTATGAACATAAAACAGGAATTTTTGAGGGATCTTGAGTAGCCATAAATGAACGTGTTGTGTCCAAGTGCGTATCTCCTTGACCGGGATGGCCCGGGCCGGATGTCCGAAATGCGCGATGCAAGTAAAGAACTTGCACGCGTTTCATTTTATGGGTAACCCAGGTATCAAAACAATTATCCAGGGGTTACCCCTGCAAATTGCTATGTGTTCATCAAATTATTTTGCACTCTGTGTGGTTATCTGACAGGCTTTTCACCAATGTTCTATAACATCCTATCTAATCATCTCTGTATACTGTATTTTAGTTGTGCTTGTATAAAATTGAAAGCAGAATAATAAAATAAAAATGGAATAATGAATTATCTTAATCTTCTGAACATAAAATAAGAGTCATTGAGGGATCTTAAGCAGCCACAAATGAATGCGTTGTGTATCTTCTTGGTCCGGGAAGGCCCGGGCCGGGTATCCGAAATGCGCGATGCAAGTAAAGAACTTGCACGCGTTTTCACGGGTGACCCGCGGGTAACCCGCGGGTTACCCGTACCCGTAGTGACGGGTACGGGTACGGGTACGGGTACCAACGAGGATACCCCAGGGTTACCCCTGCCAATCACTAGGCATGACCCCACACACTGGGGCGCATTCTCCCCAGGCCTGCCATGAGGCCCTGGGTTGTGAGAATCTGGTGTACAGGGCGCTCAAAGTGACAGCCCTGATGAACAGGCATGTGCACACAGTGATACTGACTGTGGTTAGCGTGTGAGGCTGAAAGGACAAGTTATACTTCAGAGGTGAAGGAAACTCTATTATACTATACTACACACCTGAAAGGACAAGTTATCTACAAGAGACGGTTAGTCAAAGGTAAAGTAGTAAGTAGAGTAAGAAGGACTTACACTTCAGAGTAGTGATGTTCCGGCCCGGCTTGGCCCAAAAGCCGCGGCTTTGGCTCGGCCTGAGGCGGCTCCGGCTTTCCTGAAGTCTGGGCCGAGCCAAAGCCGCCACAGACGGCTTGGCCCTGGCCTGGCTTGGCCCAAGCCGTGGCTTTTGGCAGAGAGAATTTTATGACATATAACCAGTAGTTATAGTTCAGCTAATCCAAATCTGACTTAGTGTGTTACGTATTGCAAAGCTATATCGAAGAAAAAGTTTGAAATGCTGTGATAAACATGATCACGTGACCCAAATCAACCACTTTGTGATCAGATTTTTATTGATTTTGACGATTGCTATTGCACTTGTATGTACTGTTGAAAGCCGCGGCCTGAGCTGGGCCAAAGCCCTTGCTGGGCCATCACAATGGCCTGGCTTGGCCCGGCCCAAACAGGCCCGGCTTGGCCCGGCTTCCGGCTTTGAGCCAGGCCAGGCACATCACTACTTCAGAGGTGAAGGAAACTCTGAAGTGTAAGAGACGAAACAGACACCCTTATATACTTCAAGGGATGGTCTGTGCGCAATGGAATGCGCTAGAATGTACTACTGAGGGACTAAGGCCATTGGCCAGTGAGATATCACATGCTACACAGGATTACTAAGGTACATCAGTCAGCTGCTGCACATCGCAAGAAAGAAAGTAATAATGATATGGTAAAAAGTCCGAGACTCCAAATCTTTATCTAATCTAATCTTGCACAGCTTAGACCCTAACCTAGATGCCTGAAGCACCTCAAGACACATGCCATGTCAACAAGCCCTTCCCTCCTGGGTCCGCACTCCCTCCACCCTCCTCCCTGGCTCCACTTCCTCTGTGGTGGTGGCCTTCGAGGATCTGGATGGTGTGGTGCTGGCAGGCCTTTTGGCCCAGCGCACCCTCTATGCCTTCAGGCATGCTGGTGCAGTGTTACGCTCAGAGGGGCGTACGCGGTCGAGTGCGGGCGGCTAGGTCACAGAGACAAGGTCGGGACAATCTTGGGTCGTTGCGGAAGACAATAAGTCCGACGCAGGGTCTACCAGAGTCACAGGCTCAGTGTACAAGTCACAGAGGACGAGTACCAAAGGGACGAGTTCGGGTGGTGAGACGCAAGGAAGGAAGTTAAAGGTCCACAAGGCTACTGATTGTCACAGGAGCTCAAGATGGGGAACCATCTGAGCGAGACTAGCTAGGGTATATATACATGCTGGTACTAGCTTAGTCATCCGTTCTTATCATGCTTATCTAGACGCTTGTGGTTCTGGACGTGTGACTATGGAACCTTCCATCAGAACCAGTGCCACCGTCTTCCCACGTCAACTAAGGTTCAGGGTCCTTCTGTACACAAGGCATCAAACCTTACTGTCACGTGATCTGCTTCTGTACCTCATGCCGTATCCTGTCTTCTGGACTTCGGCGTGGGACATCATGACTAAGCCGGCGATGTCCTTGCGGACCCCGCGCGGCTGCTGTCACTGCTTGTGTGTCCCCCACGTCTTGCCGTCTGTCGGGTACGCTGGGTAGGTCATAACATGCAGTCCAACAATGGAAGAAGCCGCCCCGTGTCAAGAAGCTGGCTGTCCCGGCCACCACACCTGCCGCTTAGTGGTTTTTTTCTATTTTTACTTGTGACTTTTGTGTCTTGGCTTTCACTGAACTGATTGGTTGGGTCTCAACCATGAAGGCACATGGGGTCTGGACCTGGCAACTGTGCCTAGCCATCCCCACCTTAATTTTACATCTTCCTTTTCCCCACCCTTGGGGTGGGGGTCCTGGTCTCTCTGGGTCTTCCATTTACTACCTCCTTGGTTTTTCCCTTAGGGTTTTCCACCACTACCTCCAGGGTGTTTGTCCCTTCTTACAGTAGTTACTATGTCCCTGTAGTAGCTGCGCGATTTGTCTGTTTGGCTGAAGCATGTAATAAAATTGAGTTCAAAAAAAAAAAAAAAAGAGTTGACACTCACATACTCACACACACCCAAAAGCTATTTCAACCTCACTCCCATCTCTTCTACACCCTTCACTTCAAAACATGGCCTCTGCGTGGCCATTATGCAGCATCCTTGTTAACCAGGAGGTCTGTCTATTACCACCACAAGGATGGGCCACATGCCACTCTCTGTTCCTGATTGTGCCTCCACCACAACCGCTGATTTTTGGGCTCAGCCAAGGTAGATTCATTTACCCTTATTGCCAAGGTTCTTATACTCATGAAACTCAACCCTCACATACTTTTTAATATATCAAGCTCAGCACTCAAGTGAGCAAACCTGTTTCTATCAACATGACCTCTTCCCAAATGCATGAAAACACCAGGAGTCACTCTGAGAGCTTTCAACTCAGCCACTTTGCTATTGGTGAGTATTGCCCTATCTAGTGTTGTGACGGCCTCGGCTCGGCCTGAAGCCGTGGCTTAGGCTCGGCTTTTGGCAGCTCAGGCTTTTCAAAACTCAAGCCTGGGCCATAGCAACAGCTTCCAGCCAGCTTAGGCCTGGCTTAGGCCCAAGCCACGGCTTTACAGCATCAAATCAAGTTTTAGCTGCATTTTTTGAAGGACTTGTAGTTTACATTATATCAACCCCTGGCCACTGCTTTGGCCTTCTGCCATATTATGTCTCCTATTTAACTCCTGTAACATAAATTGTCTTAGTTTAGCTTGTATCAATAACAGTGTTCGTAACAGGTGCTTCTATCCTGCGCTTGCTATGTAGATAAGATAAGATGTTGAGATCATGGTGAAACTAAGAGTGAAAATCCAGCAAGAATAGACCTATATTGAACAATTGCTAAGAGCCTACAGCCCCAAGAGGACAAGATGGGGTCTGTAGTGTGCTACAGGGCATCTTTAAATAGGTTCTAGTACTATTCTACGAAATACCAAAGCCGATTGAGCATGTGATGTAAATCCAATTAGTTATCAGTGGCTTACTTTCATAAGTACCCTGACACATCTTATTTACTAATGTGCGATTGTTTCTGCTGGTCTGGCATTATCTAAAATACATACTAGACTACTTTAAACTACTCTACAATCAGATTATCAATTAATATTACTCAAAAAATGGCTGCATGTATCTATAATGTCCTTTGCTGCATAAAAAATGCACATCCAGGACAGCATTTAATATGTTGAACCAGAATACTGGTACAGAGATAGTCCAACATAATTGTGATTGCATTTAGATTTTAGATAAAACAATTGATGAGATAAAAACGCATCTTACATTAATCAAGATACTGAGTATATACATCTCAGATTGATCATGTGATTAAATCACTTTCATTAACAAGCAAGATAATGCGTGCGTTCATTTACTTTGATTTAGTAGCTGTATAAAGCCACTAAATCTGCTATAGATAAAGCAGTTGCTATCGCATTATCACAAGAACCTAAGTCTCTAAGTTAACAAAGTATCTAAAATATAAGTCTGCACCATGCCCATTTCCTTCAGAATTCCTATTTAGATGTACTATATCAGCTACTAAATTAAAGTAAACAAATGCATTATCTTGCAATGCGATTTAATCACATGATTGATCTGAGATGTATATACTCAGTATCTTGATTAATGTAAGACGTGTTTTTATCTCATCAATTGTTTTATCTAAAATCTAAATGCAATCACAATTATGTTGGAGTATCTCTGTACTGGCATTCTGGTTCATAGAAAGCGTGACTCAGCCACCAAAAGCCACAGCCTAAGCTGTGGCTTCAGGCTTTCCAAACCTTAAGCCTGAGCTGTGGGCCGCTGGAAGCCATTTTCACGGCCTATGTCGGCCTGGCTTTTTCCGGCTCAGAAATGGCTGGCTTACAGCTTTGAGCTGAGCTGTGCACATCACTAATTATGAGTATGATGTCAAACAGGCATGAGGCACAGCATACTGACTGTAAGGTTAGCTTGTAAGGCTAGAAAGACAAGTTATACTTCAGAGGTGAAGAAAACTCTATTATACTATACTACACACCTAGAAAGACAAGTTATCTACATGAGACGGTTAGTCAAAGGTAAGATAGTAAGTAAGAGAGATAGGACTTACACTTCAGAGGTGAAGAAAACTCTGAAGTGTAAGAGACAAAACAGACACCCTTATATACTCTTCAAGGGATGGTCTGTGCACTGGGAATAAGTCCACAAGTGCTGGACAAAGTCCAAACAACAAACATGAGGGAGAAAGGCCATTGGCCACTACAGAAGTCACATGTTACAAAGTGTATCAGTCAGCTACTGCGGAATGTGAGAAAGAAAGTAATAATGATAATGTAAAAAGTCCAAAACTCCGGTATCTAATCTAATCTACAAGTAGCTAATCTAATCACCTGATGCCTGAAGCATCACCGAACATCTTCTGTGTTCAACATATGAGTACCTTGACGATCCAAAGAATCAACTGGCTTGGTTAGGAGATGGGCAGACATACAATGAAAAGGTTGGAAAGGGAGATCATCAGTTTTTTTTCTTCTGTGTTCTTTTAAATGACATGACTGCCACTGGGGGTGGGGAGGCATCACTCTTTTCTTTCTTTTTGCAGTTGCATGGTATTTGGATGAAAACAAGTTGGATTATCTGCCTGGTAAGTGTCAGCACTTGTAATGGTTGTCATTTCCCAGGTAAACTGACTTGAGGCAGGGGCACACACAGTACCTAAGTGATCAAAATATTCGTGCCTGGTTCCTGGGTTGCGCATCTGTGCTGGTCATGTTATATCCCCTTGTTTTTGTATGATCTGAAGGACACATAATGAATGCCCTAGTCACGAAAGTGAAAGAAGTCTGGCCCTCATTTCTTTAAGTCTCGAATTTATTATTCTGAGAAGACAGTCATTATTCTCCGGTCCTCCAGATCCGGGGAGATACAGTCCCATCTTCATCATGAACTTTGGCTCGCATCTTAATCCCGACAATGTAAGAATGGCTCGGGCATAGTGATTGGCAGGGGTAACCCTGGGGTATCCTCATTGGTACCTGTACCCGTACCTGTACCCATCACTACAGGTACAGGTAACCCACAGGTTACCCACGGGTCACCTGTGAAAACACGTGCAAGTTCTTTACTTGCATCATGCATTTCAGATAACCAGCCTGGGCCTTCCCAGACCAAGAAGATACACAACGTGTTCATTTGTGGCTGCTTAAGATCCCTCAATGACTCTTGTTTTATGTTCAGAAGATTAAGATAATTCATTATTCTATTGTTATTTTATTATTCTGGTTTCAATTTTATACAAGTGCAACTAAAATCCACCCCAATATACAAAGATGATTGTCCTGGATGCACATTTTTGCCATCCCGGACCAATTGAAAACCATCCTGAGGGCATCATGCAATTGCGTGTCTTGCAAAGTTGACCTTCTTAGACTTAGATAAGATAAGGAGGAGTTTGGACCAATCTGACCCGGTCCACGCAATGCGAAGTAGTTGCTGCCCTATGCAGCAATGGACACTGATAGATACACATGGCCTTTGTTTGAGTAATACAATTTGATGATTTGATTATAGAGTGATCTAAAGTAGTCTAGTATGTATTTTAGATAATGCCAGACCGGCGGAAAGGATCACGCATTGGTAAATAAGATGTGTCAGGGCACTCAGGAGAGCAGGTGTTACGAACCCCACTGCGTCACCTTGTTTCCTTTTTCCATCACGTGACATGTCATTTGGCCCTGTTTACCCTTTGTTGACCGTGTTATGATGTCCTTTGTACATATTTGTCCCTTATCTTTGACCTGGGCTGTGCTTATCTCTGACTCCTACTTTACACAAGAACTCTTACGTATTTTCCCACCAGAATCGCGACTATACCGGATCCATCTATGTATATTCTCACCTGGCCCACATTGACTCCATTCCCCATTCAGTTATATTATGACTTCGTTGATACATCGAGTGCATTACTCTGATTTAGACTCCGATCCCTATTATGTATATAAGGCCTGCCTAGATAGCCTGTATGCCTTAGACTCGACTTCTTAATTGACTTGGTGCATTACCTTCTGGGTGATCTCTAAGACCTGACTCTTGGCTCGTCTCAGTGCTTCTGGCACTCCTCTGCTCACTGGTACTAAGGGATTAGCTCCTTAGTATTGACTTCTCATCCAATCTCCATGTACTTGAAAGACAGTGCACACTTGGCTTCGTAGTTTTGCTACACAACTTGTCACACGTTGTGCTGAACGCCCGCACCAGGCATTACAGCGGGCCACTGATAACTAATTAGATTTACATTGCATGCTCGATTGGCTTTGGTATTTCATAGAATAGTACTAGGACATATTTAAAGACACCCTGTAGCATGCTGCAGACCCCATCTTGTCCTCTTGGGGCTGTAGGTGCACTTTATCACTTTATCTTTGTATTTACTCAGGCCCAGCTGATCTTGTCCTCTTGGGGCTGTAGGCTCTTAGCAAAGTTCAATATAGGTCTATTCTTGCTGCATAAGCAAGGCAGAGTCCTCTGACTGCTTCAAGCCTTACACGTGCATTAATCTCCGCGTTCTGGGCAGCTTTCTGACTAGGATATTTTCACCTCTGAGTTACCACAATCTCTACATCTTATCTAATCTTACATAGCAAGCGCAGGATAGAAGCACCTGTTACAATGATTAAATAGATGTTATAGAACATTGATGAAAAGCCTGTCAGATAACCACACAGAATGCAAAAATAATAAATGAATGCATAGTTATTGGCAGGGGTGACCCCTGGATATTTGTTTTGATACCCAGGTTACCCATAAAATGAAACGTGTGCAAGTTCTTTACTTGCATCGCGCATTTCGGACATCCGGCCTGGGAGATCCTGGTCAAGGAGATATGCACTTGGACACAACGCATTCATTTATGGCTACTCAAGATCCCTCAAAGATTCCTATTTTATGTTCATAAGATTAAGATAATTTATTATTCCATTTTTATTTTATTATTCTGGTTTCAATTTTATACAAGTGCAACTGTTCTTTGCATTTCTGCACATTTCGGGTAAATGGCCCAGGCCATCCTGATCAAGGAGATAAGCACTTGGACACAACGTGTTCATTTATGGCTACTCAAGATTCCTCAAAAATTGTTGGTTTATGTTCAGAAGATTAAATGGATCCTTTATTTACATTATTATTTTATTATTCTGGTTTCATTTCATACAAGCGTGACTGTCCTAGTCCCTGGATGCACATTTCTGCGTGTTTAAGTCAACCTTCCTTAATAGGAAGGAGGTCAGACCACCATGCGATGGAATGTAGTTGCTGCCCCATGCAGCTTGTAGACACACACAGGCCTTGTTTCAATAAAGTAATTTAATAATTAAATTATAGAATAGTCTATATTAGTCTAGAGTGTATTTTAGATAGTGCCAGACTGGCAGAATTGGTCACACGTTAATAAAACAGATGTATCATGGTTTTCAAGAAAGTGGATCACTGATAAGGATTTTATTTTACATTGCACCATTAATCTGCTTTGATATTTTGTAGGATAATACTAGAACATATTTAATGCCACCCTGTAGCATACATCAGACGAGATCTTGTATTTTTGTGGCTGCAGATGTGTTTTATCTCAGAAGTTCTACTGATCTTGTCAATGCATAATCGGCGCCTATACCCACCAAACCTGCCACACGGGTACGGGTTTCCATGGGTTGGGAGCTGTATACCCATACCCATACCCGGCAAAACCCATGGCGCTTACCCACACAGGTATGAAACCCCTTGACAATCACTACTTGGGTGTTGGATGTCAAACCTCCAGCTGGCTGAACCCTGTTTTCTGTCTCTTTCATTACAAGTCTTGACAATAAAATTCCTAGCAATTTGACTTTTAGTTCCAGACAGACTATGATATATGGTACAAGTGGGATTTATGCATGACATGAGTCATTTTACAGGATTGTGCGCATCCTGGCATTCCCTTGGTTTCATCCTCTTTCATCTTGTGTCACATGGCTTCACCCTCTTTCTTCTAGACTCAGAAATCCATCCCCTGCTTTTAGTGATGTTCCAGCCCGGCTTGGCCCAAAAGCCACAGCTTTGGCTTGGCCTGAGGTGGCTCCAGCTTTCCTGAAGTCTGGGCTGAGCCAAAGCTGCCACAGACAGCTTGGCCCTGGCCTGGCTTGGCCCAAGCTGTGGCTTTTGGCAGAGAAAATTTTATGACATATAACTAGTAGTTATAGTTCAGCTAATCAAAATCTGACTTAGTGTGTTACATATTGCAAAGCTATATTGAAGAAAAAGTTTGAAATGCCACAATAAACATGATCACGTGACCCAAATCAACCACTTTGTGATCAGATTTGTACTGATTTTGATGATTGCTATTGCACTTGTATGTGCTGTTGAAAGCCGTGGCCTGAGCCAGTGGCTTTGGCTTTTAATTTCTCTGAGCCAGGCCAAAGCCCTTGCTGGGCCTTTTTTTTTTGAACTCAACTTTATTGATGTGCTTGCGGGACTCAGCCCAATCATGTGGCTACATCAGGGTACAATGTAGCTACTGTGGGGTACAGGAGATGCCATGTCTATGGGGACATGCTAGGTGGAAAACTCAAAGAGAAAAACCTAAGGTAATAATGTATGTGGAGAGGCCATCCAAAACAGAGACCATTTCAAAGTAAATAAAAACTTACTAAGTCCAAAAAACCTAAGTCCTCCCCTGTCAAGGGGGTTCACAAGGCCAACAGGCATTGATGGGCTTGAAGAAAGCCTGGGAGGCTTGGATGAACTCCAAGAGCTGAGTGACCCTGGTGCAGTTATTGAAGATCTGTGGCCAGGTGAGCTCGTCAAAGAGCGAGCTGGGGTCCATGCCACATTCCACTCATGTTTGAGCATGTAATGGGCAATCCAGGGCAATGTGGGCAAATGTGGCCAGGGTAGCGCCATTGCAGTGGCAGAGGTGATCCTCCTCAGGTTGTGAGGAGAAGAACTGTTCATGGTACTCTGCAATGAAAGCATGGCCAGTGGCCAGCTGGAAGGCCATGGAGACCATATGTCAAGAGAATGGGTTGTGCTTGTGTTTGGCAGTGGCCACCTTCCAGAGAGGGTGGTTGCCACCAGATGGAGGACCCAGGATGGAGATGTCGTAGGCCTTATGACCAGCCTGCGACTCAGCATCGAGGGAGCATGATCAAAGCCATTCCACACACCAGTTGTCATAGGCACAGAGGCGGGAGAGGGCTTGCCACTGGAGTGGGGAGGGGGGTTCCTCAAGGTTGCCCAGTCAGTGAATGTGACGCACACGGTCCACAGCTTTGGGGGCCAAGGAGGAAGTGCAGTAGCAAGGGGAGGGGGGACACCACATAAAGGTGACATCGAGGGAGGGATGATCTGCAAGAAGCTTAGCCAGTGCTTTGTGGAACAAAACAAAATCACTGGTAAAGCATTGTGGGTTGCAGGTGCGGAGTCCAGCTAGGGATGAGCTTGATGGAGCCATGATGACAAGGCGCGGGGCCATAGGTTGGCCCTTGTAGTATGAGGCAATCCACTGGAGAGTGTGCCTGAGGGCAAACAAGTCCATGTCAGACTTGACGCCTCCAGTGCTGTGCACCCAGTGGTTCATGGTTTCACCACTGCAATCCATAAGGACAGCTGCGGCTGCACCAATAAGCTTGTTGTCAAGACGTTTGGCTTGGGAGTGAGATGAGGCCACATGGATCAGTGCTAAGTCAGACTGAGGCAGAGCAATGAGGGCAGCGACTTTGTTGAGACATACAGTTGGGGGGCATGTCCCCACGAAATGGAGTTGTGTGCCCCAGGCTGGGAGTTCCCACGGTGTGAAGGCAAGCACATCAGGGGAACCCTCCAAGGGAGGGACCTGCACAGCTAAGGCTTGCAGGGGGGTCATGCAGTGAGGCACAGGAGGGGAGTTCAAGGTGTGATTGCAATGTCGGGGGTGGAGGAGGTCATCATCCAAGGTGCCACGAAGGTGCTGGATGGGCTGGGACTGTCATGAACTGACACCCTAGAAAACCTCCTGGCCCCCCAGAAATCCCCAGATGCTCCCAGAGACCTTGTAGAACCCTCAGAGACAAAGATAACCCTAGATTAAGACCAGAGAAGGGCCGGTCCAGACCAGGGCCAGACTCCTGCCAAATTGGAGACCTGTGGGAAGAGTACTAACAGAACCCCACAATGCCTAAACAGCAGTCCACAAACTGCAGACTGTGGACTGCAGATTTCTAAAGCCCAAAAGTGGGGCTATTCTCATTGGTGGATCAGTAGGGAGTTAAAGTGAAGTTAACCTCCCCTAAAGTGGTGCACAGACCAAAGTCCCAGTTGTAATTATGTATATAAACCCTTTGGGAATAGAATGGACAGCTCCAGACTGTCCACTTGTGATCCGGTTCCTGATTACCTAGGAGATTAGCCCCACCTTGTGGAAGGCTTCTCATCCCTTGCCTTTGAGCTGTTTGCTTTGTCTCCCTTGCACTTTCACCCTCACTCTCATCCTTTGCCCACTTCCAAATCCCTTCCCTTCGCATACAACCCACTGTCCAGGCAGTCAACAGTGAGTTGTAACAGGGACAGTAGAGGCAAGGAAGCATACTGTAGTGCCGTGGTGTCTGCCAACTTCTCGACAAAGTGCTTCATGGGAAGCACACATGTCAGTTTGTGGAGAGGTCTGCGTGGGGCAGTGTGGAAGGAACCCGTTATCTTGTGGACTACAGTGTTGGATACGAGTTGTAGCCATTTGATGAGGGAGGGTGCTTGGTGGGTGTGGGCCCATAGCTGGGAGCCATAGGTTAGCACAGGCAAGCATACCATGTTAAGGACCAATCTCCAATTCTTGGTGGAGAGGCCACATTCACTGTTGCCCAGGAGTTGGAGAGTGCGGATGGACACACAGGCATGGTGGCACATGATGTCTATGTGTGGTCACCAGGAGAGAGACAGAGTAAAGAAAAAACCCAAGTATTGCACCTGGGCCCCTGCTTTGACAATGAAGTCCAGCGCATCGCCACAGGGGAGAGATATTTCGTGTGGTGGCAAGTTCCACATGTGCGTGTGGGAGAAGAAAAGAGCCTTGGTCTTGGCCAGGTCTGCAGACATACCAGCCTGCTGGAGCCAGTCCATCGTGATGGCATAGTGATGTTGCAGGGAGGCGACAACCTCATCCCAGGTTGGGGCCCAGGCAAAGAGTAAGCTGTCGTCCACATACATGGATAGGTGGCAGCCCTTCAGGAAGAGGTGAGATGGAGGAGTGGGGCAGCATAAAGTGTGGCGAGGACCAGTGAGATGGGTGACCCTTGGGGGGTGCCAATGGTGGTCATGTGTGGAGGGCCGACTTGGCCATTGAAGGAGAGACAAGTGGAGTGTCCAGTAAGAAAACTGAGCACCCAGCCGACGACCTGAGGGGAGTAGCCAAGACGTGAGAGTACAGCAGCACACCTGTTGGGGTGGACATGATCAAAAAATCCAGAGATGTCAAAGAGCACCATCCCGCAGACCATGCCAGAGGCCTGGATGCAGGTGATGTCATGCACCAAAGACATAGCTGAATTGAGGCAGCACGAGTTGGAACATGCACTGAATTGTGTAGACAGGAGGGTTGCAAAGTGATTGATGTCAGACGTGAGCCGTTTGGCAAGGCATTTGTCCAGTAACTTCCCCAGGGTCTCCAGAAGGGAGATGGGGCAGTGAGCCTTGGTGAGGCTGTAGTCAGGTCTAGCTGGCTTGGGGAGAACCATGGTGAGGGCACATTTCCATGCAGCAGGCACATGTCCGAGCAAGACGGATGCATTGAATAGGGCCGTGATGTGGTCATTGACAGTTGGCCAGGCCCACTTGAGGATCTGCCAGTTGAGTTTTGAGAAACCTGGGGTGGATTTAGACGAAGTCTTGTGGAGTAGATCAGCAATTTCATCTGAGTGGAAAGGAACCCACATTTGAGTCGGGAACTGGGGTGGGTCATCCTCAAAGTAGCCCTTGCTGGGCCATCACAATGGCCTGGCTTGGCCCAGCCCAAACAGGCCCGGCTTGGCCCGGCTTCCGGCTTTGAGCCAGGCCAGGCACATCACTACCTGCTTTCATCCTCTTTCATCTTGCCTCATGCAGCTTCACCCTCTTTCTTCTAAATCCATCCCCTGCTGCTTCACAACATTCCTTTAACTAGGTCTCTCTGCAAGTATAGCCAGCCAGCAGAAGCAAAGGAAATCAAACAGTCATTCTCTCCCTGTCTCACTTTCTCCTTCTCTTTGAATGCTAAGCAACTTCTTGACAACGTACAGTATGAGGTCAAATGGAACTAGTAAGCAGCATAATTGTGAGTACAAGCATGACATGCCCTCAACTTCAAAGTCTTAGTTATCTCAGGGTTCCCTCTATTACTCTCATATCTCATCTCTGTCTCTCTCCTAGGGCTGCGCACTGTCCATTTTACGGTGACAGCCATCCATTTGACAGTAATAAGATGGGTATGGCTGACCTGTCCACTGTCCGTTTTTTGTACTCACTGGATCACTGACGGGTATGGTATGGGTATGGGTACGGCCATTTACGGTATACAGTAGTAGACAGTAGTACTAGAGAAAATAAAGTTGAGCAAGGCAGCATGAACAAGAAGCTTAGAGTGATAAAGCAATTAATAGGTGTATTCTTGGGAGTATTCTAGAGAGAATATAGAGTCAAGCGGGTAGCACGAGCAAGAGTTTTAGAGCAATGAAGCGACAGATGGGGATGTTTCTCAAACAGGACAATTTATCAGGGCTATTCTACAGCCCCTTTTATGTAGTTTATGCTGTAGTGTAGAAACAGGCATGGCACAGGCTTATATTTTAGATACTGCAATACTACTATCTATTTCACCTTGTTAGCTTAGAGACTTAGATTCTTGTGATAATGTGATAGCAACTGCTTTATCTATAGCAGATTTAGTGGCTTTATATACAATTTAGATGTACTATAGTATTGCTACTAAATTAAAGTAAATGTCTCACTTGTTAATGAATGTGATTTGATCACATGATCAATCTGAGATGTATATACTCAGTATCTAATTAAATGTGAGACACATTTTGATTTCATCAATTATGTTATCTAAATGCGATCACAATTACATTAAGGCATAAAAAAGCATTGTATCTAGGTTAATTGACAGCTGAATGGCCCAGTGCAATATCAGCTTGCATGCATGCAAGATGCAACCACTTCTTGACAAGCATCAGAGTGTGAATGGTATTCGCATTGAGACTGGTGCGATGGAGGGAGATTGTGTCACGTCCACCAGAGAATATTCTCTCAATGGCAACAGCAGAGCCTATGTCAGGTTCAGTCCATTAATAAGAAGATGACTGTCATTAAATTAAATTTACTTACCAGGAATGCATAGAATGTCACAAGCCAAATGAAAGAGGTTTGGGAACTGTGCGCGTCGACCCATCCACCAATGAATTGGATTACAAGTATCGAAATCTTCAGCAGGGAGTTTGAAATATTCTTCAAGTTCATTGATAGAGCTCTTCTCTTTTCTGCGATACCGAGCAGCAAAGGATTTCTGAGGTGATCCCAAAATAGGCCATGATGTGACAGGCAAAGATGATGCTGAAGACAACGTACGATCACCTGCCTTCGCATAATTTCTGTTGAAGTAATTGAAGAGGCTTGACTTGGAATGTTCAAGATGATCAGAGAGTGCCAGATTGTCATCATAATCCACCTTCATGCCCTCATATGAGATTCGTGGATCAAGCACTAGTGGGGTATACAGTTAGTGAGTGACCAATTTAAAATAATCATTGATGCACATGCAGCCCAAGTGTAGAAGGGAGACGTGTCATACCGGTAGTAATAGTCACTAAGTTTCTGGTGTGTGTCTGTGAGACCAAGTTTGATTTGAGGTGACACTGAGTCAGGAAGGTTGCGAAGAGTATTCCTGATATCATCTTGTAAGCCTTGAAATATGGCATGGGTCATTGAAAGCATTGGTATTTTTGTGGCAGACATCTCAGTAGTAGCAGCTCAAAATGATTTCAGCCAGGATGTCACAAGAGCAATAGATTCCCAGTCAGTGTTACTGAGTTCGAGGGCATGGAGATCCTTGTTTCAAGATACATAGGAGTCAATTGTTTTGTGATAATCAAGGGCGTGCCCTATAACATGCCAGTAAGAAACCTCATACAAGTAACCATGATAACTCACAAAGCATTTGATGTGTTGACAACCATTGGGTTCTCACATCGAGAATGAGTACAAGTGGTGTACTGCAGTCATCTAACATCCTGCCTCCTTCAAGTTGCACAAATTGAATCTCACAAGCCCAAGATTGACAACGTTGGGGGCTTGAATGGACAGCCTTGATGATTTTCTGAAGCTGACCAGAATGTTTCAGTTTAATTGGTGAAGAATGGACCCATTGCTTACCCTTTCAATAGCAGGCAGTATGCTGTCAGCCACATTGATGTCAGCTGTATCAGAATCTGTGTCTGGTATGTCTATGACATTCTCATCGTCCTCGCCATCACCCGCTGCGTTGTTGTGTTCATGCGAGAGAGGGATTGTAACATTGTCTTGGTAGTTGCCACTACGCATGGTGGCTTTTTTCCCTTCAGCCTTTGAGATTGCCCCTACACCTTTGAGAAGCTGATATTTAAAGATTAGATGTGATGACAGAAATAAATATAATTTTATGTAATACCTTGATAGCAGCCAAATGAATTGTATGAGGCATGCAACGCAACTGTGCATCTTGCACCAAGAATGGTATCCCTCGTTGTTGGCATTGCCATTCCAGTGATTTAACTAGGGTGTTGTTGTTGCTAGCATTATCCATTACAAGGGCAATAATCTGAAATGGATTAGAAACACATTTCTAGGCTGAGGATGGGAAACTCACCTTTCCAATGAGACTGTATAACTCTAGTGTAGCCCAAACTGCCTCTGCCGTATTCTCTCCTGAATGCTCCCCAGTAAGTTCTTGGAAGTCAATCAGCAACTCCTCTGGAAGGGGATAATAAGATTATGCTGGTTGAATGAAGGGAAGAGCACGAACCAAGTTGCCCATCATTGGTCACATAGTGTGCAACAATTGCCAAAAACGCGTACTGATTGCTCGATGTCCATGCATCCAGTGACAAGCACACCTTCCCCTCGAGATTCTGCTCATATGGATAAATATGTGATATGAAGAAAATAAGATAATGCTTACTGAGAACATTTTGCAAATACTTTTGATTGTTTCCTCACCCATCTTCACAACACGCTGCTTGATCCCATCACATTTTGGAATATCCAATGGACCACCATTGTGGTGTGTAAAATCCATCATCTTGATGAATTCAGGTTTCTCAACCTCATCAAACGGCTGGTTGCAGGCAATGATCCACTCAGTGAGGAGCTGTTCAAATGTTTCTTGATCCCATGGAACCTGATCATTGCTTTGTGACATCCAGATGTTTGAGAAGCTAACATTACTTACAGTGGCGCAGGCTTTCTGGTCTTCAAAGGCTTTCTTGATGTTTTCAGATGATTGCCCAAGCTTCTTTATGTATTCAGCTTCAGTGTGTCCATTGAGTTTCTTTAGTCCAGATGCGATAGCAATCTCATCAGGTGTTGGGGGCTCATCACGATTCTTAAGGATGTAATAGAGTTGATACATTGGCTTAACATGGATGCGGAGATTATTTATGAGTACTAAGGGAAGCATCATCCATCAGGAATGATAAACAAAAAAATGATAAGATAACGCACTGTTTAGATTAGATTTCATTGTCTTCTTGATAGTACAAACCTTATGAGCGCCATGAAGGCAACGATAATGTATATTGCCATCTTCTCCTGGGGTACTGCGTGGCCCATTGGTGATGACTTTGTAGAATAAATATATTGGATTCCTTATATTTCCAGCCTTCTATAAAAACCCAAAATGAGACAAAGATGTGAGAAACACAAGGCAAAACTTGCCTTTTTGGGGTGAGCATTTCCAAATGAGCTTGTTGGAAGGATGCTTGTATGCGTTTCTGCAGTCCAGTGGGGGGTATCTTCATCTTCAATCTCCTCGACCTCAACAGAACAAGTCCTAGCCTTCTTCCTTGGGGGTGCAGGAGTTGGGTTCGTCTTTATCTTTGATTTTAGGACATGCGTGTGGCCCTTTTTGTTGCTGACCTCTGGTATGGTTTTTGAGGGTAACATATCAGCTAGCTACAAATTGTTAATTTGCCTGACCATGGAATCACATTAAGATATTTCATACCTCTTCATTACTTATTTCCATGGCATTGCTAGGATCATCTGATCCATCCTCAGCAGAAGAAGCACTAAAGTCAGCATCATCTACATCACTATTGACATCATTCATGACAGCTTGCTTGTGCTTTACAGGGGTCTTGTGTTTGGGGGTGTGTGCAAGGTGCCAGTGGGACAATGGGACAAGATTCCCAAATTCATCAAGCTTCTCCACAGCAATAGCTGCGGCTAATCGTGTACCTGCAGTGGTTTGGACTGGGCAAGAACGTTGACCTGGAAGGATGAGTAAGTATTTCATAGCTGCACTCAAATTACACTTGAATGAACTACTTACCTTGGTTTATGTGGGAACATGGTTGAATAGGTTTGGGGATTTTCAATGCATCAAGCTGTTGACCTTCTGGTCCTTGGGCAGGCTGATCTGTCATGGTAAGGCAAAGTTGTAAGACTCCACATGGATTGAGGGTCTATTTATTGCATCATGGGGCCTCCTTAACGCAGCGATCTCACCCTCATTTCCCAGCAATCAACAGAAGAAAATTGAGCATTGTTCTTGTTATTTGGATTAAATTTTAATAATAGTTACTTCTTGAAAAATGGAAGTGTACCTGTTGTTGAGATGGGCCAGTAGCGAGGGCTCCTGATCTTATGATTATGATAAGATAATCTAAAGTGCATCAGATAATTGATTCAGAGACATGGCACACAATGCATTCTTTCTGTCTTGTCACATTTAAATAACTATATTTATTCTACTTATTGTTGTGCTCCTCTGAGCAGTATAAAAGGTTGCTACTCTGTACACATTCACTTCAGCTTTGACCACATTGAGTATTAGTTAATTAATCTTATCTCATATTTTTACCATATTTAGCTAACACTTATCTGCTATCTAAATAGGTAAAGATACTATAGTGGGGGAGTTTTGGTGGCTTAATGACAAGATTAAAGCTCATTCAGTCAATGCTGTCTATGCCATCTAATGCTGTCTACGGCCATCTTTTTGATGGTTTGGACGGCATTTTCTGTACCCATCCACCGTCCATCTTGACATTGACTTAAGCTCAGTACGGCACGGGTATGGCAACTGTACTATGGACCTGTCCATACTGTGAGGTATGGGTACAGTGCGCAGCCCTACTCTCTCCATTCTGGAATATGCTCTACCTCACACTCACTGCGGATTGGATCTGTTCAGTGGTGAGTTTGAGGTAGAGGACATTCCCAGAGAACAAAGACAAAAGGAGAGAGATGTTTTGTGAATCCCGAGATAGAGAAAGCATATGTTGCTGAGAGAATGTGAGAAAATGAAGTATTTGATAAGAATGCTGACTGGTTCCATTTAACTTGAGCTTACACTTGACATTCATTGGTAGTCTCTTTTGCATGCAGAGAAGCAAAAGAGAAAGAGAAAATGGGGCAGAACTCTCATTGGTTTGCTTATCTTATCTGGTCCTTGTTATATATGTTGAGATGGGCCAGTCATCACGAAAATGACATTTTGCTGGATTGGCTAGTGCTAGCCATTCCAGCCAATCCAGTAATCTGGATTCTCGGTTAGCTCTAGCGGGCTTGTCTGGATGCTTAGAGCCACTTTTCAAATGTAGAGCTACTTCTCAAAAGTTAGAGCTACTTCTCTTACCTTTTATTCAAATCTAGAGCTACTTCTCTTACCTTTTCTGGATTCACTTTTATTTTTTTTCTTACTCCGATTTTCACATTAAAAATACAAATCTATTATAATATTTATACTAATACAAATTAGACTAAAGGGGACATATACAACGGGGTCCTGGGAGTTGTGAAAACAGTCATGGAAATGCCAAAGTGAAAAAAAAAACAAAAGATATTAGCTCCCAGCAGAT
>WTXG01000285.1:0-43597 GCA_022496185.1 Multifurca ochricompacta | reverse complement strand
AAAGAGATTTGACTGCCCTGTCTACAATTTGTGCCGCACATGTGGTCAGCGCGGCCCATATGGATTCCTTCGTACCCACGCATGCCCGCAGGAGCTGGAGTCGTACAGCATGGATGACCGTAATGTAGCTGACGACTATCTAGAGTTGGTACAAGATGATGACGGTACGAGTCGTTTCTAGCCAGGACTGCTAGAACCAGAAGAGGGGGTGATGTTACGAACCCCATCCCTTCCACTGTTCTTTTTCTTGCCAGTGATAACCCCTCCTTGCCACCTACACTTCACTACCAGATCACGTCTCCATCGTGGGATCCGTCACATGCCCTTCGTCCATCCCCATGACTCGTTTGTTTATTCATGTTTACCTACTGGTTTCTTCGCTATCGCTTATCTCCTTATCATACGATCGGACACTTACTTAATTCCCTATCAGTAGAACCAGGCTTTATGCCCTCGCTTTCAGATATTTGGGCCCACTTGACTCCGTATCCTTATCTCGTAGATGCCCACTGCCTTACATATATAAGTCCACTGTAGCTACCCTGTAGACCTCAGACTCGACTTATTGAATACATCAGTGCTAGTCTTCTGGACTTCCCCTTGTCCTCTCTACATCTGCTTGTCTCAAGTGCTTCTGGCACTTTCCGCTCACCATTGTCTTAGAGTACAGCCTCTTTGACTTTGACTCGTCACACCTTACTCCAAGGGATCTCATTGGTCTCTTATCCGAACCCCTGTATCACGCTGTCACACAAGTCGTGTGGAACGCCCTGCACTGGGCGTAACAATGTGAATGAAGAGGCAACACTCACCTCTTCTCCCAGGGGCTGCCTAACCCCCTGGTGAAAAATATCATCCATTCCATCACCCCGAATCATGGAGCCAGTGGACAAGTGCTGCCAGAACACAGCAGCAAGACTATCTAGACTTCCAAACACGATTTGGAGTTGACACAAAGAGGGTAAAACCTGTGATCAGTGGAAGGTGGCGTTTGGGGTGAAACCTACCCATCCCCGAGACCCCAACGCCATGGAACGTTCGGCAGATCGCACCAAAGCCCGCGCAGCCCTTACCAATGATGAAAAGAAAACCTGAAGGAAGGGCACTGCTTTCACTGCCGAGCACAAGGGCACATGTCGCGATTCTGCCCGAAGAAAACAGTTCGCGCTGCTGAAGCAACAGTAGCCGCCACTACCACGACACCGCCAATACAGAACCTACCTACCCCAGTAAAAGAAAACCCAGTAACTGCCCGAAGACTAAAGGAACAGAAGCGGCAGCTATCTGGGACATATGATGAACGAAGAGAGGCAGTACGTGCCTTGATTGTCGACAAGGCCTTTGGCCAGAAGGATTTTTGATCGGCTCGACCCCATCGGCCTGGGCAAGAGCACTCCATGTAACTTCTGTGTACACTAGTCGTTTCAAATCGTTAAAAATACCAGTACATTTTGAAACCAAACAGAAGACGGCCGACAGACGAATCTTGATCGACTCTGGAGCTACAGACAACTTCATTAGCCAATGACTCCAGAGGACGCTAGGATTGGGGACACAGTTACTTCCCCAAGAAAAAACATTTGGAACATAGATGGGACAGCTAACAAAGCTGGGAAAATCACACATTGCTGTGATTTAGAAGTACAGGTTGGGGAACGAAGAAGCAGCTTCGCTTCCTCATACGGATCTAGGAGAGGAGACATGGTTCTAGGATACCCATGGCTGGCAGCATTCGAACCCAAGATCAACTGGGCAGAGGCCACCATGGATAAAGATTTCTACCAGTCATCATTACGTCCCTGGATACGACTACGCTGCACGACACCCTCTCACCCATGCTATTGTCATGGGATCGGCGTCACCTGGAGTGATGTAGAACCTGTGGATCAGGTGTATTGTTATGTTACGAAAGCATCGGAACTGGCCCAGGCAGAGGCCAGAAGAACCCAGAAAGAACATTTGAAGAAGTAGTCCCTGCAGAATATCATCGACATGGAAGGTCTTCTCAGAGGAAGAATCACAAGCTTCCCTCCCTCTCGACCTTGGGACCATGCATTGACTTCGTCCCGGATGCCCCCGATCAGTGACTGTAAGATCTACCCCCTGTCACAGCCAGAAAGGAAGCACTTCTACCTTCCTGGAGGAACACCTGGCAAAAGGATACATACGACCTTCCAACTCGCCTTATGCATCACCCTTCTTTTTCATTAAAAAGAAGGACGGGAAACTGCGACAGTACAGGATACAGACGGATTAATGAACTCACGGTGAAAAATAACTACCCACTTCCTCTAATCTCGGAAATTATCGACAAAATGGTGATAAAGCCCTGTTTTCAAAAATGGACGTTCGTTGGGGATACAATAACATTCGCATCCGAGAAGGCGACCAGCCCAAAGCCGCCTTCAAGACCAATCAAGGACTCTTCGAACCCAACGTTATGTTCTTTGGCTTAACAAACTCACCGGCAACCTTCCAGCCATGATGAATCACATTTTCCGAGATCTGATCCTCACAGAAGAGGTCGTGGTTATATGGATGATATCCTGGTAGCCACGAAAGACGACATTCACCACCACGAACCCGAGTTCACGAGGTACTGAGATCCTGGCAAAACAGACCTCTATTTGAAACCTGCCAAATGTTCCTTCGAACAAAAGACTGTGAATATCTGGGTGTTATCCTGGAAGGGGGGCAAGTGCGCATGGACCCTGTAAAGTGCAAGGCATTTGAGAATGGCCGCCCCTCAGTGTACCAAGACGTCAGATCGTTCATTGGATTTTGCAATTTCTACCACGCTTTGTCAAGGGATTCTCGCATTGCCCGACCACTTAATGACTTGTTGAAAAAGGACGTGCCTGGCACTGGGACGAACTACAGCAGAAAGCATTCGACCAATAAAGCAATTATCAGCTCTGAACCGGTTCTTATCCAACCTGACCTGGCCAAACCCTTTGAACTGGAGGTTGATGCTTCCATGTATGCCAACGGCCAGTCTTATCACAAAGAGATACTGGAGGAATTCTTCATCCTGTCGCATTCTACTCAGAAACATTCTCATCAGCAGAAAGGAATTATGACATTTGGGACAGAGAATTATTGGCTATCGTAAAGGCATTACGACATTGGCGACCATACTTGGCTGGATCCCCACAAAACCATCATTTACACAGACCACTCCAACCTTTTGTACTGGAGAGAACCGCACAAGATCAGCCGACGAATAGCACGAGAAGTCTGGAGCTCGAAGATACAACTTCACACTCAAGCACTTACCTGGAGCTCGTAATGCACGAGCTGACGCCCTGTCTAGACCAACCAGACGAGATGAAGGAGAAAACGACAATGATAATATCGTCGTTTTACCAGAAGATGTCTTCGCAAAAACTGCTGTTGTTAGCCTCCATGACATGGATTTATGGGCCCAAGTGACGCAGAACATGAACCAGGAATTGTGCAAATCCTGGGCAGAGCCGCATAACATAAAGATGAAAGACGGCCTCTGGTGGAAAGACGGCGATCGATTGGTTGTCACCAGTGGCGACAACATTAAGAGGGGGGTGATTCATTTTCACCATGACCTTCCCTCTGCAGGACACCCCAGCATCGCAAACACATACGCCCTTGCCAAACGAGATACTGGTGGCCAAACATGAAAAAGGATGTCGAAGCATATGTCAAAGGATGCGCAGAATGCCAGGCAAACAAAGTAAACACTCACCCAAGACCGCGGCACTTTCACCCATTACCCAATTGCAACAGCTCCCTTCCAGACCATCGCCATGGACTTCATTGTCAAACTCCACAGTCACAAGGATACGACTCGATACTCACCATCACGGACCATGACTATTCAAAGGCCGCCCTCTTCATCCCCTGTAACGAGACAATATCAGCAGAAGGGGTTGCGAAACTCTACCTGGACCACGTCTACCGACATTATGGACTGCCGCAGAAGATTATTTCAACCGAGACCCATGGTTTGCCTCCATGTTCGCACGAGCCCTCTGTAAATGTCTCGACATTCAGCAGAACATCTCGACCGCATATCACCCCCAGACGATGGACAATCAGAGCGAACAAATCAATGGCTAGAACAATATCTTCGATTTTGGTGTAACGAGCAACAGAACGACTGGGCAGAATGGCTGGCGACAGCTGAGTTTGCGCACAATAGTTGGCCAAATGGAACGACAAGACCACTCCCTTCTCTCTTATTATGGGATGGAACCCTCGCACCACATGGACAGACAAACCCACAATGTACCATCTGTGACACAACGTATCAGCCAATGGGAGGAAATACGGGAATCGGCCATAGAAACCTTCAGAAGGCCAAAGGACCCTAGCTGAGAAGCCTACAAAGTTTACACCCTACCAGGTTGGAGATCAAGTCTGGTTAGAAGGGCGCAATATCCACACGTCACATCCAACGGCAAAATTAGCTCCCAGACATCATGGCCCCTTCGTAATTGAACGAAGCTTTCAGATATCACGTACAAGCTCGCATTACCTGCCACCTGGAAATACATCCCGTCTTCCATGCTAGCCTTCTAAGCCGTACAAAGAAACTGCCATTCACGGACAGAACTTTCCCAGACCCCCTCCTGACCTCGTTGACGGAGAACCGGAGTGGGAGTAGAACGTATTGCTGACGCAAATGGAAGGGTGAGGATGTAATCGGAAGCTCCATTATCTGATCAAATGGAAGGGATTCCCAGATGCCGACAACTCGTGGGAACCTGCTGTGGATGTCTTTGCGCCCAACTTATCGAAGACTTCTACAGACGCCACCCAGAGGCAGATAAAGAGCCAGAGAAAATACGAGTTGCGGAACAGCTATCTCCCCCACAATCAACCAGAACTCACTCATGTCCTCCTCAAGATCCACGCCTCAGCCGCCATCGATGCGTTTCCCGTACTTACTCCTGTGCATCCTCCTTCTCGTCCACTTTCTCCTATTGACTACAATGCGACCCCCAAGTGGCCCAAGGGGACAGGAATCATCGACATCGATGACAATTTTAATCTGCCCGAACACCCCCATCCCAACGACCTGATCGACGTAGACTTCGGCGATGAATCCCCCGAATTCCCTTTCTTCCCCAACGACCCCAACTCCCAGTTTTATTTCCCGCTCATGATCCCATCATCCAAGAACGACGGCACTACGGAGGTGGCCAAGTATATTTATTACACCAACGAAGGTATGGACGTAGTGGGATGCTTAGAGAAAGGAGGGCCCGTCTATGGGGCCCCAGTCTACCTCGAGGAAAAAACGTCGGGCGACTACATTATGTCCTAGGGCCTGAACATTGCAACATCTCTCAGCCCATGACCCACGTGCCTTCGCATCAATGAAGTGCTTCAGGACTATGGATGCCACGACTGACTGCTGAAATTGCACGACTTCGCAAGTTCCAGGCACTTCGGGACAACTTAGAAATGCAACGCCGCGACTATGAACGACAAATGGTAAAGATCAATCGAGGGGTTTTTGACATAGAGCATCACTTGGCAAGCATCAGGACGAGGTTGGAGAAAGGAGAAGCATACCAGACTATTTCCGAATGGTATGCTGACATTTTTGCATGACCACTCCCTCGTCGCCGCCTCGACCTGGCACCTCGGCTTAACCCTCACTGCTTCGAAATGCCACGCCTTCACAAAAACCCCGATGGCAAGCTTTGCTGGCGCTGCAACAGCAAGTATCACCTCAGCTGGTGCTGCCCCAAGGCTGCGAAACGATGCCGACACTGTCAAAGCACCTCGCACTGGAGTTGCCAATGCCTATTCAGATGACTTACGCAGGCCCCCACTGTCCAGAACCCCTCAGGGTGGTGCGGCAAATGTCTCTCCCACAACGCCGGACATCAGAAATCGACTGTCATGTTTACGACGGCTGCTTTCGCTGTGGGAGACGGGGGCCCTACGGTTTTCTATGAACACACGTTTGCCCCGCAGACAAAGAAAAGGAGAACTATGATGCTGATCACTATGCCGTAGCCGATGACTATCTCTCCCTGGTTCAGGATGACAATGGTATGCCGATCTAGCTGGCTCTGCTAGGACTTAGAAGGGGGTAATGTTACAAACCCCACTGCATCGTCTTGTTTCCTTTTCTCCCTCACGTGACTCGTTGTGGAATGCGTTGATCCCTTTGTTGACTGTGTCGTGACTGGCTTTACCCCTGTTTGCCTCTTATCTCTGACTCATGCTGTGCTTATCTATGACTCGTACTTTACATCAGAACGCTTACATATTTTCCCACCAGAATTGCAACTATACCAGATTCATCTACGTATATTCTCACCTGGCCCACTGACTCCGTTCCCCTTTGGATATATTATGACTTCGTTGATACGCCGAGTATGATACTCCGATTCAGACTCCGATCTCTATTACGTATATAAGGCCTGCCTAGATAGCCTGTATGCCTTAGACTTGACTTCTTAATCGACTTGGTGCATTACCTTCTGGGTGATTCCTAAGACCCGACTCTTGAATCATCTCAGTGCTTCTGGCACTTGTCCGCTCAACAACACTAAGGGATTAGCTCCTTTGTGTTGACTTCTCACCCGATCTCCGTGTACTTGAAAGACAGTGCACACCTGACTTCATAGTTTTGCTACACGACTCCTCACACGTCGTGACGAATGCCCGCACCAGGCGTTACAACTACTCTCTGCAGTACATTGCAAGAAGCACTTAGCCTTGCTTTGAAGTACCAAAACTGGACTATGGAGGACTGGAAGAGGGTGATTTGGTTAGATGAGACCAAAATCAACAGGTTTGGGTCAGATGCCAGTCCTCCACAGTCCACTCTCTGTACTTCAAAGCAAAGGCTAAGTGCTTCTTGCAATGTACTGCAGAGAGTAGTGGCCTTTTCTTCTTTGTTACAGCCTTGAATGAATGTTGTTTAAGAACCCAATGCACAGTTTGTGAAGAGACATGGTTGGGGATCATGGAATTGATGTGCTTTGTGGCCTGGACAGCATTGCCAACCTTTCCTGTGGTAATTTGTATGATGATAGCATGTTCAGAGGTAGCAGAGAGCTTGGAAGGATGACCAAAATGAGGTGACTGATGGTTGGGAAGGAGGGTTCTGAGTGTCCTAGAGACTCTGGACTGGCTGAGGCTGAGTCTGGAGGCAATAGTGTGAGTGGAATGACCTTCAGAGGCCAGAGAGAGCATGTTTTCTTTCTGAGCAGAGGAGGTGGGGTGCATTGGGAAATTATAATATTCTGGGAATGTAAACCATGGTTAAATAGCTCTATTCCAGGTCCCATCAATATTAAGACAACTATGGTAACCATATATTAAGGATTGGTTGCTGTACATTTGGTGGAGCATCAGATTCTGATATTTCTGATACCCACTCACAAAACTGAGTCAATGAGTCCCCAATTTGAAATGGGCATAGCTCCACAAGGTTTGATCAGAATTACATAATCATTTTTGCATTACATAACCCTTATCTTATACCTTTTATGGTCTACCAAGACTTTGTTTATATTTGTTTTGGCTGATGCAATATTCAACAAACAGTGCAAAAGTGCAAAACATTGACTCAGTTTTGTGAGGCACTGTATTGTTGACACGGCATGTGTCTTGAGGTGCTTCAGGCATCTAGGTTAGGGTCTAAGCTGTGCAAGATTAGATTAGATATAGATTCGGAGTTTCAGACTTTTTACTATATCATTATTACTTTCTTTCCCGCGATGCGCAGCAGCTGACTGATGTACCTTAGTAATCCTATGTAGCATGTGATACCTCACTGGCCAATGGCCTTTGTCCCTCAGTAGTACATTCTAGCGCATTCCATTGTGCACAGACCATCCCTTGAGTAGTATATAAGGGTGTCTATTTCGTCTCTTACACTTCAGAGTTCTCTTCATCTCTGAAGTGTAAGTCCCACTCTCTCTACTTACTACCTTACCTATAACTAACTGTCTCTTGTAGATACTTGTTCTCTAGGTGTGTAGTATAGTAATACAGAGTTCTCTTCATCTCTGAAGTATACTTGTTCTCTAGCCTCACACGCTAACATCCAACAGTCAGTATCACTGCGCGCACATGCCTGTTCATCATGTATGTCTAAAGAGGCCCTCAAAAGACATGCTCCTAAGGCTGTAAAAGGCCTTAGTATTGATAATAGCCAAGTGGAAGACAAGCTGTGTTATGGCTGTGAAATGGGAAAATCACACCATCTTCCATTCCCTCCCTCTCAAAAGAGAGCTTCAGCACCCTTGGAAGTCATTCATAGTGACCTAGTTGGTCCTCTACAATGTACTTCAATTCAAGGGAACCTATACTTTGCCACCTTCATAGACAACTTTAGCAGGACAGCTCTAGTTGTTGCTATGAAGGCTAAAAGTGACTTTACATCAGTCTTCTGTAACATTAAGGCATTCCTGGAAAATAAAACAGACAGGAAAATAAAGACCTTACATACAGACCGAGGTGGCAAATTTGTGAATAGGGAGCTGAAGTCAATACTTGAGCAGGCTGGCATAGAGCATAAATTGACAATGCCATATTCCCCACAACAGAATGGAAGGGCTGAAAGGTTCAACAGAACCATTATGGAAAAGGCCACAAGCATGCTACATCATGCTGGTCTTTCCCTTGGTTTCTGGGAATGTGCAGTGTGAACAGCCTGTCACATATACAATAGAACGCCTATCTGTTCAAATAAGTGGAGGACACCGCTTGAGCTTCTGGATGGGGACATTCCAGATGTCTCATACTTTAAAATATTTGGCTGCTTAGCCTATTATACTGTCCCAGAGGATAAAAGATGCAAACTGGATCACAAAGCCAGGGAAACAGTCTTTGTCAGGTATGCACCCCATTCCAAAGGATATTTGCTATGGGATATGCATACTCAATCCTTCATATTGTCTAGAGATGTGACATTTGATGAAGGATCCTTCCCATCCAACCTTGCCAAGGACAGCAAGGGAAAGCAAAAGGAAAAAGTTACACCTTTTGTATTAGAAGTTGAGAGGCCAGTCCAGCCTCAACCAGCAATAGCCACAGTTCCTCAGGCTCCTGAAGATAAGGAAGCCAAGGTTGAGGAACAGGAGGTAGTGGAACCTCCTCAAATAAATCCTGAGCCTACCACACCCGATAATGAAGTTGACACACATGATGTCACTATCTATCAGACACCTCCATCCCAAGTCCTGGAACCATCTGAACTCCCCCAAAGAACCCATGCCAAAAGACTATCTAAAAAGAATGTTGGCAGACTTCCCCAACCAGTTTTTACTAGGGAAAGTTCACGTTCTCAGCAACATGATAGGGCTGTGCAGGAAGATTTAGATCTTGATACTGCCTGTCCCAGACACTCATGTCGGCTAAATCCTCGATTTTATAATGAGGATAATGCTGAGTTCGTGCAAGGTTCTTCCAGACTTGGGCATATGGAATTGCTAAATGCCACAGGAGTCTCTTATAGAGATCCCCTGACTTTTCAGGAGGCAATGCAGTCTGACAATGCCAGTGAATGGCTTGAGGCATGTCAATATGAAATAGATGCCTTAGATAAACTTAATATATGGCACCTTGAGGATCTTCCAAAAGGAAGAAAGGCAGTCAAGTCAAAATGGGTTTTCAAGCTGAAACCAGATGGATGGTTTCATGCTAGGCTCATGGCAAAAGGTTTCACCCAAATAGAAGGGGTGGACTTCGATGAAATGTTCTCCCCAGTCACCAGATTTGAATCACTTAGATTATTACTAGTGCTAGCTACACTAGAGGATTGGGAAATCCACCAGATGGATGTCAAATCGGCATTCCTTCATGGTGATCTGGATGAGGAGATATATATGGAGCAACCAGTTGGTTTCATCATTGCTGGTCAAGAGTCCAAAGTTTGTAGGCTACAAAAAGCATTATATGGCCTCAAACAAGCCTCCCAAGCATGGAATCTTCAATTCCATGCAGTTCTCAATGAACTGGGCTTCACTTGGACATACTCTGATGCAGGAGTATATGTGTTTCATCAAAAGGAGGGGGATGATTCACTCTATGTCATTCTCTATGTAGACGACATTACTATACTTGGATCTTCCAATGATAAGATAATGTGGCTGAAGTCAGCTCTATCTAATTGATATGAGATGACTGACTTGGGAGAAATCCAGTCATACCTTGGAGTTAATATCACCAGGGATCATCCTAATAAGACACTGGAAATTGACCAAGCAGCCTACGTTTTATCTATTATTGAGAAGTTTGGGATGAGGGATTCCAACTGAGTATATACTCCTCTTCCCTCTGGCGCTGATGTACATCTGGTCAAGTTTGATGGCCAGGCATCTACTTCTGAGATAAAGAAGTATCAACAGTTGATGGGGTCTCTGCTTTGGGTGCAGATTGGAAGCAGACCTGACATCAGTTTTGCTGTGACACACCTTAGCCAATATGCTTCCAACCCCTCACAAGATCATATGTGACTTGCAAAATATGTCTTAAAGTATTTAAATAGCACAAAAGACTGCAAGTTGCAGTATTCTGGAGGGAATGGGGAGAGTGGCCTTCATGGCTTTGCAGATTCCTCATGGGGAGATCAAGAGGACTGCCACTCCACCTCAGGCTATGTGTTTTTCTTAGCAAATGGTGCCATATCCTGGTGTTCCAGAAAGCAGAAAACAGTAGCACAGTCCACCACTGAAGCCAAGTATATGAGCCTCTCTGAGGCTGCAAATCAGGCAGCATGGTATAGGACTTTTATGGAGGAATTAGGGTTTGAGGTATCCTCCCCTATACTACTCCACTGTGACAATAAGGGTGCTGTAGATTTGGCATTAAACCCTGTCACAGGAAGGCAGTCAAAGCACATACCTATCAAGTACCATGCCATTAGGGAGTACATAGAATCACACACAATTGAGTTAGTGTGAACTCCCACTGGTGAGATGCTGGCAGATGGCTTTACTAAGTCTCTACCAAGAGCATCCTTTGAAATCATGGTCAATGGACTTGGATTAGTGCTGGAATGAGAGAGCAGGAATCTGGAGACTTTGTATACCAGTCTCACTTTCCCACCATGCAACATGAGCACATTCTCGACTTTGAGAGTGACACAAGAGGTGTGTATGCCAGAAGTAGGCATTCAAATATGTCAAGCGTTTAGCTTGCATAAGCGAATCTACAACTCATATGCAAAACTCACAAACCGCGCTTCTTGTCAACTCATTCTCAACATGTTGACTGGCAATATGCTCATAATGGCAGTGTGCTCATTCAACTCATTTCCCATCCATGACCAGATGCCTTCAGCATGGAGGGATGTTGAACACAGGACGTGTTCAGTGATGCTTCAGGCATCAGGTGATTAGATTAGCTACTTTGTGGACTAGATGAGATATCAGAGTTTTGGACTATTTACCATATCATTATTACTTTCTTTCTCACATTCCACAGTAGCTGACTGATGTACCTTAGTAATGATGTACAAGCATGTGATTCCTTATTGGCCAATGGCCTTTATCCCTCTTGTTTACTGTTTGGACTTTGTCCAGCACTTAGGGACTTATTCCCAGTGCGCACAGACCATTTCCCCTGGCCCCCATGGGTATATAAGGGTGTCTGTTTCATCTCTTACACTTCAGAGTTCTTCTAACCTCTGAAGCACTTATCTTTGTTCTAGCCTAACCTGCTAACTTCACAGTCAGTATGCTGCCCCTCATGCCTGTTCAACACCCAAGTTGTCTGGAAATGCCACAGCTCCATGAAAATCCCAGAGGACAGACTTGCTGGCACTGTGGCAGCAAATTTCACCTTAGCTGGAGTTGCCTGCAAGCCCACAAATGATGTCAATACTGTCAAAGTTTGTCCCACTGGAGCTGCCAGTGCCTCTTCCAATGTCTCAGCAAGGCCCCTACCATCATCAACCCCTCCAGATGGTGTGGCAAGTGTTTGTGTGACATTTTCTTGCTGCTGTTTTGCATTTTCTCCTTTTTTTCTTCTATGCCCCTCTCTTTTGATGTCATAGACCTTGTGACCTTAGTATGATATCATAGTACATTACATCTAGACTATGACTTCATAGTAGCTACATTGTATTTAAGGACTACAATAAATCTTAGGACAGACTAAGTCTGTTCTCCTTGTACCAATCAAAGGTCCTTAGGAAGTCCCTTCAGCCCTCTTCAAGGATGTGACTTGAAAGGGTTTGGCTCACCAGTAACTCCAGCAAAGGCTCTTGCCTTGCTATCTGAACACCCTGACTTCACATGTGATGTTCAGACTTGTTGCCTTGATCCATACCAGCTGTGCACTGTGTGACACCTGCCTACCTTGATTGCCTTGATTGACTGTGACCCTGCCTGACCCAAACCAACACATGTGGAAGGACCTGTGTGCAACAGTTTGTCCCACAATGCTGGACACAGAGAAATCAACTGTCACATTTACAATGGTTGCTTTCAATGTGGCCACCAAGGTGCTATGGTTTTCTACAAACACACATTTGCCTGACAGACAAAGACAAGGAGAATTATGACACTGACCACTATGCTGTAGCAGATGACCACCTGTCATTGGTACAGGATGATGATGGTATGCCAATCTAGCTGGGTCTGCTAGGACTTAGAGAGGGGGTAATGTTACAAACCCTGCTGCATCATTTCTTTTCCTTTTGATCACATGACTCTTTGTTTGGTTGTGCTTGAGCTTTGTTGACTGGGGCTGTGACACCATTTATGCTTGTTTGTTCCTTATCTCTGACTCATTTCCTATGACCCTTACATATTTTCCCACCAGAATCACAACTATACCGGATTCATCTACATATATTCTCACCTGGCCCACCTTCACTCCATTTTCCCCATTCATAGTTATTATGACTTTGTTGATATGATACACACCTGACTCCAATTCAGACTCCAATACCTATTACATATATAAGGCCTGCCTAGATAGCCTGTATACCTTAGACTCAACTTCTTAATCAACTAGGTGCATTACCTTCTGGGTGATTCCTGACTTTGGCTCTGAACCATCTCAGTGCTTCTGGCACTTGTTGTTGACACAAGTGTAGTGCTGCACGATGCAACTCTCACATGACCTTGGTATATAAGGTTATGCTCCATGTAGAACCCAGGCCGTGTAGCTCAGTGGTTAGAGTGCCAGACCCGGATTGTCCAGAGGTCTTGGGTTCAATCCCCAACGTGGCCATTCCTTTTCTAGAGCATGGGTTAGGGTCTTGCTTAAGGTCCCTTTGCCAGAGTGCATGTGGGCCAACACTTGTCCACTCAACAGCACTTAGGGATTAGCTCCTGAGTGTTGACTTGTCCCTTGATTCCATACACTAGTAACACAGTGTACAAAGACTTTTGCATATACCACTACATGATCACACATGTCATGCTGAATGCCCCAGCATTACAATCCTGGTCAAGGAGATAAGCACTTGGACACATGTGCTCATTTATGGCTACTCAAGATTCCTCAAAAATTGTTGGTTTATGTTCAGAAGATTAAAAGGATCCTTTATTTACATTATTATTTTATTATTCTGGTTTCATTTCATACAAGCACAACTGTCCTGGTCCCTGGATGCACATTTCTGCACATCTAAGTCAACCTTCCTTAATAGGAAGGAGGTCAGACCAATTTGCTGGTCCATGCAATGCAATGTAGTTGCTGCACCATGCAGCTTGTAGATACATGTGGGCCTTGTTTCAATAAAGTAATTTGATAATTAGATTATAGAATAGTCTATATTAGTCTAGAGTGTATTTTAGATAGTGCCAGACTGGCAGAAATGATTGCACATTAATAAAACAAATGCATCATGATTTTCAAGAATGTAGATCACTGATAATACTTTTATTTTACATTGCACCATTGATCTGCTTTTATATTTTGTAGGATAACACTAGAACATATTTAAAGCCACCCTGTATCATACATCAGATGAGATCTTGTATTTTTGTGGCTGCAGATATGTTTTATCTTGGAAATTCTACTGATCTTGTGTTACGCTCAGCAGGGCACTCTGTGTGTGACATGCACAGGTCAATGCAGGTCCATTGCCTCAGCCAGGAGCCTAGCTTGGTAAGGCTAGGCTCCAGGCTACTGTCTAGCTTCAGAGTGGACTAAAGGTTGGTGCTATAACCAAGCACAGAGGGAGACAGGATGAGTCAGCCAAAGGGAGCTAATCCCCTAAGGCTGTTAAGCAGGGACAAGGCCCAGTTGCCATGCCAGAGGCACACCAAGCACACTGGAGCCCTAGGAGGCAGCAGAGGGGTTCAAAGAGAAGGGTACACACCCATTGCCAGAGGCAATGGGGGTCCCTTCAAGGATCTCAAGGGTGTAAAGAAAGGGAAAAGGCTTCTGATATATTGGGGTCTAAGATCTCTAGGCTGAAGGCACAAGAGGTCAAATCTGGGGTCATACAAACTGTCTACAGGGTCTTATATACTGTATGGGGTCTAGTCTGTAGCTAATCAGAGACAGGGTCAGAGTCCTTATCATCCAATAGATAAGATGTCAAATATAGTCCATGATAAGGATAAGCCTTATCAGAAGCATAGTCATGTGGGACAGCCCCACAGGAGTTGTATCAGTGTGGGAGGATTCCCACCAGGGTCAGGGGTGAATGGGGAGATGACAGGTCCCATAGGAGTTGGATCAGTATGGGAATACTCCCACAGGAGTCAGAGGAGAGGGTCAAGTGACTGATGGGTCAGATGATCTAAGGGGTCATGATCAAGGTCCAAGGTCACATGGTCAAAGGGGTCACATGGTCTGAGGTCATGTGGTCAAGGGTCACATGACAGGTCATGGCTTTGAGTCCATGTCATGTGCCTACAGGTCACGTGGTCTGGAGGGGTAAGTACAAGCCAAAGTCATCTTGTGTTCAGAGTCAGGTTTGGCAGGGACAGTGTCAGAAATCCCATGGGTGTCAGCCACAGGGACAGGGTATGGATGCTGGCCAAGACAGAGGCCAAGTATCAGGGGAAAAGGGAATGCAGCCATCAGCACAGTAGCTGAACTAGTAGTGAGTCAGGTGCAGGTGTCAAGGGTAAGGGGGTCCTGGGAGCATCATGTCACAGGCATCAGGGTGGGGTCCTGGGCATACAAGCCACAGGCATCAGGTAGGGTCCCAAGGCAGCAAGTCAAGGGCATCGGGTCAAAGGTCCTAGGCGCAAGGCCATAGGCATCTGGGTTCTAGGGCCAAAGTGGTCAAGAGATGGTGGAGTAGGAGAATGGACAGTCAAGTGTGGGAAAAAGGGGAGGTGCAGTATGAGGGTCAGGAAAAGAGTAGGTTCATAACATCTTGTCAATGCATAATTGGTGCCTATACCCACCAAACCTGCCACATGGGTATGGGTTTCCATGGGTTGGGAGCTGTATACCCATACCCATACCTGGCAAAAACCACGGTGCTTACCTGCACAGGTATGAAACCCCTTGACAATCACTAAATGTAGTCACTGCCCTATGCAGCTTGTAGATACACACAGGCCTTGTTTCAGTAAAGTAATTTGATAATTAGATTACAATATAGTCTTAAGTAGTCTAGAGTGTATTTTAGATAGTGCCAGACCAGCAGAATTGGTTGCACATTAATAAAACAGATGCATCATGATTTTTAAGAAAGAGGATCACTGATAACACTTTTATTTTACATTGCACTGTTGATCTGCTTTGATATTTCATAGGACAACACTAGAACATATTTACAGAAACCCTGTAGCATACATCAGATGACATCTTGTCATTTTTTGGCTACAGATGTGTTTTATCATTAAATTTCTGCTGATCTTGTCAATGACTGATGGCCACCTATACCTGCCAAACCCACTGCACAGGTATGGGTTTCTGGTGGGTTGGGAGCTGTATACCCATACCTGTACCCATCAAAACCCACAGCACTTACCTGTGCAGGTATGAAAACCCTTGCTGATCCCTAGGTAGATGCATGTCATTGAGCACCTCATTGATTGCAAAGCTTTGCAGGTCATCAGCTGAGAGATGCTCCAGCTGTTTGTTGCTCATTGCATGGTGCAGTTGACCAGTTTCTCTCTCTTCTAAGTAGATGGGCACACTGTATACTGGTCCATCCTTCTTCATACACCCAGTGATGTCCATTCCACCATTGGTGTAAAAGATGTACTTGGCCAGCACTTCTTCACCTTGTTGAACACAGGACATGTTTGGTGATGCTTCAGGCATCAGGAGATTAGATTAGCTACTTTGTGGACTAGATTAGATATCGGAGTTTCGGACTATTTACCATATCATTATTACTTTCTTTCTCACATTCTGCAGTAGCTGACTGATGTACCTTACTAATGATGTACAAGCATGTGATTCCTTACTGGCCAATGGCCTTATTCCCTCTTGTTTATTGTTTGGACTTTGTCCGGCACTTGTGGACTTATTCCCAGTGCACAGACCATCCCTTGGATTGTATATAAGGGTGTCTGTTTCATCTCTTACACTTCAGAGTTTCTTCTACCTCTGAAGTGTAAGTCGTCCTCTCTACTATCTTCATTACCTCTAGTGTCGCACACAGGTCCTTCAGTGTGCATCGGTTCGGGTTCAGGTCAGGGTCACAAGGTAATCAAGGTATGCAAGTGTCAAGTCAAGTCAAAATGTCACAGTGCACAGCCGGTGTGGATCAAGGCAACAAGTCTGAACGTTGCATGTGAAGTCAGGGTGTTCAGATAGCAAGGCAAGAGCCTTTGCTGGAGCTACTGGTGAGCCAAACCCTCTCAAGTCACATCTTGGAAGAGGGCTGAAGGGGCTTCCTAAGGACCTTTGATTGGTACAAGGAGAACAGACTTAGTCTGTCCTAAGATTTATTGTAGTCCTTAAATACAATGTATCTACTATGAAGTCATAGTCTAGAGTCTTGTACAAATGATATCATACTAAGGTCATAAGGTCTATGACATCAACTATGAGATCATCAACCAGATGACATGGGAGTTGAATCCCTTGTCCAGACTATGGCCATCAGATAAGTGGATCTGATAAGGTGTACAGTGAAAGAAAGGGGCATAGAAGACAAAAAAAAAGAGAGAAAACACAAAATACTAGTAGGAAAGTGTCACATCTAGACTAACTCTGTATATAGAACTTGTCTTTATAGGTGTGTAGTATAGTAATACAGAGTTTCTTCTACCTCTGAAGTAACTTGTCTTTATAGCTTAACCCACTAACAACACACAGTCAGTATGCTGCACCTCATGCCTGTTCGACATACCTTCTCTAGTGGGGATCATGAGCAGGAAGAACATTGAGTAGGGCTGTGTGCCATACCCATAGCTTACAGTATGATGGTGCCATACCCGTACTGTGCCAGCTCAAGTCAATCATCAAGATGGACAGTTATGGGTATGGAAAACACTGTCCAAACCCATCAAAAAATGGCTGTAGATGGCATTAGATGGCATGGACAGCAGGGCTTTAATCTTGTCATTAAGCCACCAAAACTCCCCCACTATAGTATCTTTACCTATTTAGATAGTAGATAAGTGTTAGCTAAATATGGTAAAGATAAGAGATAAGATAAACTAACTAATACTCACTTCAGTTTATGTGGTCAAAACTGAAGTGAACATGTACAGAATAGTGACCTTTTATACTGCTCAGAGGAGCATGACAATAAGTAGAATAAATATAGTTATTTAAATGTGACAAGACAGAAGGAATGTGTTGTGCACACAATGTCTCTGAATCAATTATCTGACACACTTTAGATTATCTTATCATAATCATAAGATTGAGTCCACCCAGGAGCCCAGCTGTCTGGTCTCCAGTCCCAGTTGCAACTGGCCCATCTCAACAGCATATTATGGATTATGGAGTAGATTAGATTAGTGGATAGGGCATGATCTCCCTCCATTGCCTGACAAGAAGCAGTTGCATCTTGCACACACACAAGCTGATACTGCACTGGGTCGTTGAGCTGTCTATTAGTCTATATATTTGATTTTTTTGCCTTATTGTACGCATTTAGGAGTTGCCTTGTGCAAGCCTGAATATAGTTTTTGGATGCCCCCTTTTGGGGCATGTTTTGGTATTGCTTCTTTGATGTCTCTTTTGTGATAATGTACCTACAATTACATTTATTGAGGGAGTTCATGTTCCAGTATGCCCTGTTTACACCAATCACACTCACAGAAGCAAATGCAATGCTTGAAGTCCCTCTATGAGTTTCAGATTATGGCTGGTAAAGTAGATTGTTGGGTATTGTACTCATAAACTACATAAAAAGGTGTAGAATAGCCATAAGAATACACCCATTCATTGTTTTATCACTCTAAGCTTCTTGCTCATGCTACCCTGGTCAACTTTATTTTCTCTAGTAATACTGTCTACTACCATATACTGTAAAACAGCTGTACCATACCCATACCATACTGTCAGCAATCCAGTGAGTACCAAAAACAGAAAGTGTATGGGTCAGCTGTACCTGTCCTTCACTGTCAAATGGACAGCACGCAGCCCTAACATTGAGTTGGGGTTGTTGGCAAAGAAGGGGAACTCTGGGGCTACATGTTACAACCCTACTCTTTTTCCTGACCCTGCACACCATGCCTTATTCCTTGCACCATCCTTGACTTTCCCCTTCTCTGGACCACTCCCTGATGCCCTTGGTATGCTGCCTTGGGACCTTCCTGATGCCTGTGGCCTGTGTGCCCAGGACCTTACCCTGATGCCTGTGACCTGCTGCTCACAGGACCAACCTCCCTTGCTGCCATTTACACCTAACCTGATGGTAGTTCTGCTGCTATACTGTTGGATGTACATCACCCTTCCTTATTGCCTTGGCTTATGCCTTGGCCAGTACCTCTGTCCCTGTGCTTGACACCCATAGGATCTCTGACACTGTCCCTGCCAATCTAATCTCTGACTTTGGCTTGTACTTGACCCTTTGCCAGTCATGTGACCCCTGGCCATGTGATCCCTGACCATGTGACCCTGGACCATGTGATCTTTGACTTTGATCACAGCATCTTCATCTGATCATTTACCCCTTTCTGATCACATGGCCCATCTGGCTTATCATTTGCTTCTCTGACTCCTGTGGGAACACTCCCACACCACTCTATCCTTTGTGGGACTTATTGTCTCACATTTGCCCTGATTCCTGTGGAGCCTGTTGCTCCCACACCGACCTTGTGGTATTGTTCCCATACCAGACCCCTACTCTGATGGGACTTATTCCCATCTTGGACCTGACTCATGGCAGCTTCTCTGCCATTGGCTGATAAGGACCTGACCCAGACTGTACCCAGATTAGCTACAATCTAGACCTCTGATACAGTATATAAGACACTGTAGACAGTTAGTAGGACTTTAGATTTGACCTCTTGGGCCTTCAGCCTAGAGTTTCCCTGATCATGGAATACAGATTGGACTTCTAGGTCCTCTTTGCTTTCTTTGTGTCACTGGAAGGACCCCATTGCCTCTGGCAATGGGTGTGCACTTCATCTCCAGATCTCACCCCTTGATCCAGATGCTGTTGCTGCTCTGGTTTTCCCTTCCTTGTTCCCTCTGAGCCCAGTTGCTTGATGTGCTTCTGGCACTGCAGCTGAGCCTGATCCCCACTCAACAGCCTTAGGAGATTAGCTCCCTTTGGCTGACTCTTCCTGTCTTTCTCTGTGCTTGGTTATAGCACAACTTCCTATCCACCCTGAAGCTAAGAGCCTGGCCCTGTTGTGCCAGGCTTGTTGTAGATCCTGGACCCACAGTGTTGGGTGCCACGAATGTGGCTGACTAGTGCTGGACTAGTGTCAGTGGACTCACACCAACTGGTGCACGTCGCACAGCAATGCCCCACTGAGTGTTACACTACATCATCTTCCTCCATGTCAATGAGGTCATTTGGATGCAGGTGCTCAGAGTAGTGATGTTCCAGCCCAGCTTGGCCCAAAAGCCATGGCTTTGGCTTGGCCTGAGGTGGCTCTGGCTTTCCTAAAGTCTGGGCCAAGCCAAAGCCACCACAGACAGCTTGGCCCTGGCCTGGCTTGGCCCAAGCCACAGCTTTTGGCAGAGAAAATTTTATGACATATAACTGGTAGTTATAGTTCAGCTAATCCAAATATGACTTAGTGTGTTACATATTGCAAAGCTATATCAAAGAAAAAGTTTGAAATGCCATGATAAACATGATCACATGACCCAAATCAACCACTTTGTGGTCAGATTTCTACTGATTTTGACAATTGCTATTGCACTTGTATGTGCTGTTGAAAGCCATGGCCTGAGCCAGCAGCTTTGGCTTTTAGCTTCTCTGAGCCAGGCCAAAGCCCTTGCTGGGCCATCACAACAGCCTGGCTTGGCCCAGCCCAAACAGGCCCAGCTTGGCCTGGCTTCCAGCTTTGAGCCAGGCCAGGCACATCACTAGTGATTGTCAAGGGTTTTCATACCCATGTGGGTAGCGCCATGGGTTTTGCTGGGTACAGGTATGGGTATACAGCTCCCAACCCGTGGAAACCTGTACCTGTGCAGCAGGTTTGGCAGGTATAGGTGCCAATCATGCATTGACAAGATCAGTAGAAATTCTAAGATAAAACACATCTGCAGCCACAAAAATAAAAGATCTCATCTGATGTATGCTATAGGGTATCTTTAAATATGTTCTAGTATTATTATATGAAATATCAAAGCAGATCAACAGTGCAATGTAAAATAAAAGTGTTATCAGTGATCCACTTCTTGAAAATCATGATGCACCTGTTTTATCAACATGTGACCAATTCTGCTGGTCTGGCACTATCTAAAATACTCTCTAGACTACTTTAGACTATAATATAATCTAATTATCAAATTAGATTACTGAAAAAAGGCCTGTGTGTATCTACAAGCTGCATGGGGCAGCAACTACATTGCATCGCATGGTGGTCTGACCTCCTTCCTATTAAGGAAGGTTGACTTAAATGCACCAGGACAGTCATGCTTGTATGAAATGAAACCAGAATAATAAAATAATAATGTAAATAAAGGATCCTTTTAATCTTCTGAACATAAACCAACAATATTTGAGGGATCTTGAGTAGCCATAAATGAACACATTGTGTCCAAGTGTGCATCTCCTTGACCAGGATATCCCAGGCCGGATGTCCGAAATGTGCGATGCAAGTAAAGAACTTGCACATGTTTCATTTTATGGGTAACCCAGGTATCAAAACAATTATCCAGGGGTTACCCCTGCAAATTGCTATGTGTTCATCAAATTATTTTGCATTCTGTGTGGTTATCTGACAGGCTTTTCATCAATGTTCTATAACATCCTATCTAATCATCTCTGTAGTGATGTGCCTGGCCCGGCTCAGAGAAACTAAAAGCCAAAGCCGCCGGCTCAGGCCGCAGCTTTCAACAGCACATACAAGTGCAATAGCAATCATCAAAATCAGTAGAAATCTGATCACAAAGTGGTTGATTTGGGTCACGTGATCATGTTTATTGCGGCATTTCAAACTTTTTCTTTGATATAGCTTTGCAATACGTAACACACTAAGTCATATTTGGATTAGCTGAACTATAACTACTAGTTATATGTCATAAAATTTTCTCTGCCAAAAGCCGTGGCTTGGGCCAAGCCGGGCCAGGGCCAAGCCGTCTGTGGCGGCTTTGGCTCAGCCCAGACTTCAGGAAAGCCGGAGCCGCCCCAGGCCAAGCCAAAGCCGCGGCTTTTGGGCCAAGCCGGGCCAGAACATCACTACATCTCTGTATACTGTATTTTAGTTGTGCTTGTATAAAATTGAAAGCAGAATAATAAAATAAAAATGGAATAATGAATTATCTTAATCTTCTGAACATAAAATAAGAGTCATTGAGGGATCTTAAGCAGCCACAAATGAATGCATTGTGTATCTTCTTGGTCTGGGGAGTCCCAGGCTGGGTATCCAAAATGCATGATGCAAGTAAAGAACTTGCACACATTTTCACAGGTGACCCATGGGTAACCCACAGGTACAGGTACAGGTACCAACAAGGATACCCCAGGATTACCCCTGCCAATCACTACACATCACTAGCTCAGAGTGGGTAAAATCATTGTCTGGGTTGGGAGATTTGTTTTTGACACAGGCCTCAGCGGCAGCATAGTTGACAATGGAATTAGATTTTGCCAGTATTCAGTGACGACGGCAGCGACCAGGTATATAAAAAATTACACAAGCTGCAAGAATGGAGGGGTCCCGCAATACGTCTTTGATGAGGGAGCAACAATACCTCATCACACGAAGGACAGTGGGTGAGCCAGAGTGGCAACTCGGACTCAGATTAAACTTATCAACATCGATTCAAAGAAAAGAAAGAGGGAATAATACACTCGGGATCAGGTTTGGCTCTCGAAGTTATTATAGGCCGGACAAAGACTTAGCCAAGAGTCTGAAGAAAAGAAGATGTTCCCTTCAGGCAAAGTCAGGTATTTGGGTCTCGTTCGAACTCACTGGGCACGATATCCGTGGTTGACACCTCAGGGACGTCCTCCGCAAACACCACGGCAAAGCCCCTAATACACGCCGGGATATCAACCACATAAGACGTCGGACAAGGACACTGAAGGACTCACTTTGTCGAGTGCCAGTTGACATGGCAATTAAGAACCCACGGGCCGGGTTGTCCGTGAAAAACCGGATCGTGACGTTATCGCCCGTTTTGCCCATGCTCACAACATCGCGAATCACAGGGTCGTCAAAGTTGTATACGGAGCTTCCTGCGCTACGAACGACATGGAAAGCGTGACCATGCAAGTGAATGGGGTGCTATAAAGTAATAGCAAACAAAAAGCATGTCAGGGAACCACAGTCTACAGACTAGAAGGTTGCGTGCAGAAGACTCACAGGGCCGTCGGCGACACCGGCAGGAAGAGTTATCTCGACGCTCTTGTTGGGTTCGAGCTTGTAGATGCTGCCAGTAGGAACAAGGTCCGCTGCGCTCTGTGCACCGGATAGGATCTGGAGCAGGACAGGAACAGTTGGGGAATCAAAGGGAAAGCCATTAACGAGGAACTCGGTGAAGTCACTGCTCTAGAGTTTTTTTTTTGGAGTCGATCCTGAAATGCATTGTAATAGAAGAATGTGATTGCTTACGAGTGTGACCGCCAAGTTTATGTTGATGTCAGCCCCGCCAGGGAAGGGCTCTCCGGGCTGACTCATCCAATTTCAGTTTTTCTAGGTTACTATAACACATGAGTCTGAAAGATCAATATACTCACAACAGGTGTAGGTCGAGTGGCTGGGCATGTAAACGTGAGCTGCATAAATGAAGATAGTCATATGGGACCTACGTGGAGATTTGTCTCGACGAGTGGGAGCAAACTTGTCGGGACGTTCACATTAGGATCAGACAATGGATCCTCGATAGGGCTCCTAAATATCGAAGGATGGCTACGTTAGTGAAGTCGGCATAGTCCTTGTCCGATAAATTGGGTAGGGCACGGATCCCTGCGCCCATTTGAATTAAATTACCAAGTATAACACAGAGGAAAATCCTTACAGTAATTATCAATCTCCGATCTGCGTTGAGCTGTAAACGAAAACAATACAAAGGTGAGGCAATTCTTTATCAACAAGATACAAAATCGCCTTACGACAACCGAGTATCGTTGACCTGTTCACTAAGCGTTAGTCAATATACTACAATTTACGTTGGTTTCGCTTACCAGCAAATATCTGGAGCGAATCAACGACCAGAGGCTGAACGTTGTTACCATCGACCTCGATGATGGTCAGTTGATGGCATCAATCGAGAAAGTGAAATTGGGATCGCAAGAGATGGATACAAGGCGGAGTCGGTAGCTGTTATGGCACGACGCGTTAACTTTTGGTTCAACTTTTATAGACAAGAGGAAGACTAACCGCAAGCCGATGCAACATTTCACGACAGCAAGGGAACGGAGGGCCGCCAGGATAACGACCTTGGCCGTTAATCAGAGTAGAGTTGGAATTTCTTCAAGATTCTCAGCTTTGGCAACTACCAAGGGGTAAAACACTTACGGAACAATGGCGCCTGATCGAGACGAAGTGGTACCAATCCGCAAGGGTAATAAAGTGTCATCTGAAAGTAAGAGGTCTAACGAGAACTCATTTAGAATTGGTATTCATCTCACCGTCGTCAACGTCATACAGACCACTGGGGGTCATCCGGATCATAAATGACCAAAGGTCCACGCAAACCATCACAGTATTGAGCCTGGAGATGGCTATGGTACCAGTATGTGCCCTAAATAGTAGTAAAAGTAGTTAGCAGATATCTTGAGATTAGAGTACGATACAATACCGTTTGCTCTCCCCCTTGAATCATAGAGAAAACTTCGTTCGGTACAATTGGGCATGAGTAACGAAGGAGAACCGTCGGCGTAGTTGGTAGTCCTCTGAAAGATACCGTGCCAATGCTGCAGAATATAAACATTTAGCTTTCACGCGAGCCAAAAGATAATGTGATTCCCCACAATAGAAGTCACCAGGTCCATGGAGTATCGTCAACGATTAACGACGTTGATTGCAAAATCATCGCCCTAACGAGAGCGGCGTCAAAAATTAGCAGCACAAGAATGAGCTTTGGCATATTTACCTTGTTTGCCTTGATCAATGGACCAGGGAAGACATCGTTGGCGAGGACGGCACTACACACGGGGTGCTGCCTTAGGGTTTGCTTCATAAGCGCAGAAGATGAATGACTTACGAGCGTCGAAACCCATCTGGGGCTATGTCGCTGTTGATGATTGGAAGGACTTCCACGGGACCAAGGGAGGCGAAAGCCCTCTCTGAGATAACAGGGAGGAGTGCAATAAGATAGAGAAACTGAAGCATGTATGACGGAGAACTGTTACACGAGGGGATCAGAAACCTTAGAAAGCTCGTGAAGGCTACCCATATTTGAGGCATTTTATGTCATGAAAACAGCCGCCCATGAGACGTTCTTCTCCCGTTAGAACCGCAAAAGGTGATGATGGTGTCTATGGCCCATATTCATCCGATTTTAATCGAACCATTGAGTGATACTATATGGATTGATCCGGGACACCATAGAGTGACTGGCCTAGCAAAGGCACACCAGAGGAAACTGCCGGTAAATGGACAAACAGACGTCGATATCTGATACGCAGGAATGGAACTTTGGTTCGCTTTCTCGGCTCCGGGTAATGGATCCCACTAGCCACTAGCATAGCTCGATAAACACTCACATAAATAATCATATTGAACAAGAAACTCAACCTGAGGCCGCAAAGCCTCCATTGCACTGGCAGAGATATATTTTTGTCCGACCCCCATTGGAGGGAATCCATCAGCCCAAAGGAATACCAGCGAATCCCGATCCTGGGGAAATCTTATTGGCCCTCTCGCATATTTATTTCCTTATACGGATATTAAAATAGTATACCAAGCTAGCACCTGTTGCCTCACTTCTTCTATTTTTTTTTTTTGAATCGGACTTCTTCTATTGCAACTACAATCCTGTGGTAGGACGATCTACTGTCCAATCTCGTTTAATTCAGCTTCTAGCTCGGGCGTTGGACGGGAAACCTCTAGCTATCACCACTTCTGGCTCGACCCGTTTTCTCTCTCTCTTCCATTACTAGTCCTCTCAACAACATAACATTTCTGACATTAATTTGACTTTTAGTTTCCGACAGACTCGGATACTTACCATCTTACAGTTAGTTATTGGCTTGTGCCCGTTCATTCCCTTACATCCGGTTTCCGTCCTTATTGCTTGGTTTCATCCTCTTTCATCTCCCCTCGCGTGGCTTCACCCTGTATGGATCCGATCTGTGGTGAGTGCAAGGCAAAGCTTGTTCCTGAAAGGAGAGAAGCAGGGGAGAGATGAGAGAGGAGGGAGACCTGAGATAACTTTGACTTCAAAGAAGGGTATGTTGTACTTTGGAACTTGCGAATATGTGCCTGCTGGTTCCATTTGACCTTGTCCTTGACATTGTCAAAGTTCTTTGACACACAAAGAGAAAGAGAGAGAGAGAATACTAGATTGCTGGCTCACTGGCTGTTACTACAACCATGGCAGACCACTTGGCTTTGAGGATTGCCTTGTGTGAGCCCGAATATAATTTTTGGATGCCCCCTTGGGGGGCATGTTTTGGTCTTGTTTCTGTCATGACCTGTATGCGAAGGAAAATGCAATGCCTTTTGTCTTTATGATTTTCAGATTAGTTACTACTGTACATAAAAAGGCTGTGGAATAGCCCCAAGAATTCGAGAAATGTCCCTGTTCATTGCTTCATAATTCTAAAACTCTTGCTTGTGCTACCCTGCTCAACTCTATATTCTCTCTAAAGCATTGAGTGTATGTACCTTTATATACTTGTAAAGACACTTAATATGCACCTAAAATTGGGCTTACCATTGTATTTATCGGATGCTGGTTACAATGAAGGACATTCGAAGCATGGAAGAGGAGTCAGCTGACATATTACATAATATAACACCATGCTCAAGTGAGGGTTTAACGTCGTTGGCGGCATCGACATCAACATTGACCATTGATCACAGTCAAGACGAGCACGACCACGGCGGACATGACTGGTAACCTGAACACGTTTTGATAGTATTTCGAGTTTGCAATTCTCACCTGCCAGCCCGAATTTCTTGTTAGCCTCCGCATGGGACTCGGTGTGTTCTCTTTGCCTGATTACTCTTTTCCCCCTTGTTCAGTCTTCTCTAAGCGTCTCTACCATCGTTATTCAGACAGTCAGACTGTACGACATCGCAGCTAACGAGGAGAAGACAAAGTTCGATCATCGTGCCGCTGTCCTTTCGACTACCTTTTCAGACGCGTCACACGCCTACAGCGGAGGACTCGATGCATCACTTAGAGAGTAAGCAGCCCCGAATCATAATTGTCGTTTCTTGTACTGACTACAAACAGGCTGGAACTCGAATCTGAAAAGATACATGCTCTCGGCCAACATGACGATGCTATATCAAGCGTCTGCTACTCGGGCGAAGCTAGTTCGTCCATATTCGTTCCACTTCTTCCGCCGTATTTAACATTTGTCCTTCTATGATAGAAGCCATCATCACTGGCTCCTGGGATCGCTCAATCCATTTCTGGGACCCCCGGGCCGCCACTACCCAGCAGTCGTCCCACCAACTTCCTGAGCGGATCTACTTTATGGACGCTGTTGGCCACCGCCTCGTTGTCGCTCTCACAAGCCGTCTCTCTTCCACATCCTCGACGTTCGCAAGATGGAAACACCCGAGCAGACGCGTGACAACTCCCTTAAATTTCTCACCCGTGCCCTCGCATGCATGTCCGACGGCCAAGGTATGCCCCTTCTCTAATTGTCACACTTTCTTACTCAGACTCGGGCGTCCTCATTACTCCAAAGGATACGCGACAGCCTCCGTCGAGGGTCGCATCGCCGTAGAGTACTTCGACCCCTCGTCAGCCGTTCAAGAAAAAAAGTACGCGTTCAAGTGCCATCGTCAGACGATCGACGAGGTGGACCACGTCTGGCCGGTCAACGCGCTCGCTTTCCACCCTACCTATAACACCTTTGCGTCCGGTGGTTCCGACGCCACCGTCTCCATCTGGGACCACAAAGTCAAAAAGCGGCTTCGCCAGTTCCCGCGCTACAACTCATCCGTATCCACGTTGGCGTTCTCAGCAGATGGCTCGCGTCTGGCGATTGGCGCGAGCTACACGTGGGACGCGGGTGAGGAGGGCGCGCGTACCGCCGATCGACCGGCGCTGTTCGTACGCGAGCTCGGGGAGGAAGTCAAGGTGCGTCACTGTCTCTGTCTACTGAGTGTGCAACACATTTCCTCACCGGGGATCTGACGTCCTTGGGTTTGCAGCCGAAGGGATGGGGAACTAGTTGAGCTTGATTGGTGCATGGGCGACTTGTGGCCTCGGTAACAGGCGGCAACAGGCGGGGCTATATGTAGGTTCATCATTGACGCACATACTCATTTGGAGTCTGCAAAGAAGGCAATTTGTCGTGCTTTGTTCATATCTTTGTATGACCTGTATCCCCAGGGGAAAAAATGTGCTTACAGTGTCTGTTATGCTCAGAGGGGCGTACGCAGTTGAGTGCGGGCGGCTAGGTCACAGAGACAAGGTCGGGACGATCTTGGGTCGATGCAGAAGACAATAAGTCCGACGCAGGGTCTACCAGAGTCACAGGCTCAGCGTACAAGTCACAGAGGACAAGTACCAAAGGGACGAGTTCGGGTGGCGAGATGCAAGGAAGGAAGTTAAAGGTCCACAAGGCTACTGATTGTCACAGGAGCTCAAGATGGGGAACCATCTGAGCGAGACTAGCTAGGGTATATATACATGCTGGTACTAGCTTAGTCATCCGTTCTTATCATGCTTATCTAGACGCTTGTGGTTCTGGACGTGTGACTATGGAACCTTCTATCAGAACCAGTGCCACCGTCTTCCCACGTCAACTAAGGTTCAGGGTCCTTCTGTACACGAGGCATCAAACCTTACTGTCACGTGATCTTGCTTCTGTACCTCATGCTGTATCTGTCTTCTGGACTTCGGCGTGGGACATCATGACTAAGCCGGCGATGTCCTTGCGGACCCTGCGCGGCTGCCGTCACTGCTTATGTATCCCCCACGTCTTGCCGTCTGTTTGGTACGCTGGGTAGTTCGTAACAGTGTCCACTGCACCCTGGCACGTACTGTACCGTTTCGCACATTGGAAGAGAGTGTTCCCTTCCACACTCAAAGCATCGACTATGTGAACCGCGCCTCGGCTTCCGAGCTCGTAGTGCTACCTGAAAATATTGATCAGTTTTGGTAAGAGTGGGCTCCCCCAGAACCTTTCGGGAAACATAATACTTCTGAGCGAGACCTAGGAATAGTTGGAGCTTGCAACACAACCATTGGGACAGGCACGCGTATCCGTGTAAATACTTGTGTGAGCGTAGGTCTTATGCCTGCCATTAAAGGACGTGACGTTCTGCAGCCCAGGAGGGGGGGTGTTACAAATAGCTGGCTGATAACCCTTACGAAAATCATTTTATGTATGATAACATTATCCATTTGCTTCTTTTCCTTTGCTCATCTTTGAGCCCCTTCTTCATTCTCAACCGGACAATACCCTTAACATTTTCTCTTTTTATTCTACTACATTCCTCTATGACATTGCTTCAGAAGGCTTAAATACAATAAGGACTCAGCTCAAAGACCCCAGTCTTAAGCTCTTGTGTTCATTAGACATAGACCCAGGAATCCAAGCTATCTTTCTTTGCTACACATTGTGTTGCAATTGTCTAAACACCTGAACTATTTGTGGAAATGCAGCCTGATAAATCTGGTCAAAACAACTGCATTGTAAGATATAAAAATACTGTTCTTAAATACTGTAAAGACTGCTGTGCTGTGATCATAAGGAATGTACTTAATCATAATAAATGAGTGTGTAAGTATCATCTTGCACTGCCAACACTGGTCACCTCTGATCTGGTCCAGCCAACTCTGATCCATTACTGGCTCAACATCCCCCGTGATTAAGACAATCCTAGAGTAGTCCTAATCCAGAGACTAAATCCATAAGATCCCTGAGTCAGCAAGGAGAAAAAATGTAGAATGGAAAGTCATTGGCATTGTCTCCAAGGCTGGAGTCTGAATAGCTGACAAGACCGTTTCTGTGCGCTCCATTGTAGTATAGCCAAAGATTAGCTGTACTGTTTAGATAACCCAGTACATATTTGACAAGTTGTAGATGTTGTGAGGAAGGGTTTGCTGCATACTGCGCAAGGCACACTATAGCAAAAGAAACGAATGGGTGGGTCCCAACTTGCACATACAAAAGGCTTCCAATGATTAGTTGATAATATGCAATCTCTGTTTGAGTAGCCTGTTCAGTGTGCTTAGTGATGTGCCTGGCCCGGCTCAGAGAAACTAGAAGCCAAAGCTGTAACGGGTGAAGCTCCGTGTACACTTAGAAACAGGAAGGGCAAAGGGTGTGGTGACCTAAGTCATTGGGCATACCGCGGAGGCAAACGTCACGTGTCAAGCAATGATTGGGAACTGTGTCACCCACTGTGGTTTTGCAACCACGATGACGGCGTTCTGAAACTGAAAGAAGCTGCAGCCCCAAGAGGACAAGATCCAAAGGATTGAGTCACACAGGGAGGCAGTATATCATTAGCACTATGTATCAATTTGTGTAGACAGTTACTCACCTGCAGCCCCAAGAGGACAAGATGGGGGCTACAGGCTGTTACAGGGGGTCTTATATACATTTCTCAGTGTAACGAGGTAAGCAGTACGTGTAAGCAAGAATCAGCAAGTATCAGTCAGCTGTATTGCTGACTGAGCCTTATCTTTGTGATTCGTAAGCTGCTTTACTCTGCTGACTGATCATGCTCCACAGTGTGATGTCATAATGATGTCACTGTGGAGTAGATAACTGATATGTAGTCTAGCCCTTAGGTCTGGAACACGTCTATCTACTGATACATGTGATTCTGTGCTAAAATTGGCCATGGCCCAACCTGGGCCCTTATCTAGAGCTCCACTTACCTAGAACCTTCTAGGCTGGACTCCTCTTATCTTGATAACAGCTCCACTTGGTCTAGAACCGTCTAGACTGTGGGGCTTTGCCTATTGTGGTAAACACAATAGAGAATCGACTTGTTATTGTTGAGTGGCTCTTGTGCTGACTAAGCAGCATGTGACTATTACATGTGACTCAGTCACATGATCCATGTCACGACTACATTCCCATGATCACGTGTTGAGACTGCTGGGTAATCTTCCCACAGTCATGTGATCTAAAAGGGAGAAAAGAAAGGAAAAATAAAGTAGAGCTGTGACAAAAGCTGCCGGCTCAGGCCGCGGCTTTCAACAGTACATACAAGTGCAATAGCAATCGTCAAAATCAATAAAAATCTGATCACAAAGTGGTTGATTTGGGTCACGTGATCATGTTTATTGTGGCACTTCAAACTTTTTCTTTGATATAGCTTTGCAATACGTAACACACTAAGTCAGATTTGGATTAGCTGAACTATAACTACTAGTTATATGTCATAAAATTCTCTCTGCCAAAAGCTGTGGCTTGGGCCAAGCCAGGCCAGGGCCAAGCCATCTGTGGCAGCTTTGGCTTGGCCCAGACTTCAGGAAAGCCGGAGCTGCCTCAGGCCGAGCCAAAGCCGTGGCTTTTGGGCCAAGCCGGGCCGGAACATCACTAAGTGTGCTTTACCAAGTGGACATCTGCCCCAGCAGGGAGTGGCATGTGCGTGGGGTTCGCATCCGCCATACCAAAGTGTGCAACGATCTCTCCAATGTACTGTGATTGATCAATTTCCATACACATGATGGATCTGTCACGCGTGATCTGAACTTCCAGATATGAGTCGATCTCACCTAGATCCATCCTTTCATAGCACTTAGATAAGATCTCCTTGATCCGGTTAACCTCCTTGAGAGTATCGCCTAAAATAGTGATGTCATCAACATAGAGGATTATAATTGCTGTACCCTCCCTGTCTTGGCGATGACGCATGGATACCCCAGCATCAGAAAGGGTGCACGTGAAGCTGAGCTCCAATTAGAACTCCATGGAATTGCGAGTTCCATGCACGTGAGGCTTGTTTGAGTCTGTAAACTGCCTTTTTGAGTAGGCATACTTTGTCCGTCTGGCCTGATGATGAAACCCTCCATGTATATTACCTCATCCAGTAGTCTGTTCAGGAGCGCTGACTTGACGTCCATTTGATGGATCTCCCAATCCCCTAGCACGGCCCATGCTAGTAACAGTCCCAATGACTCAAACCGGGCTACTGGAGAAAACATTTCATCATGTCAATTCCCTGAATCTGTGTGAATCCCTTAGCTACCAAGCACGCGCAAAAGCGTCCATCAGCTTTGCACTTGAAAACCCACTTGTTGGACTTCACAGCCTTCCGATTGGCCGGTAAGTCCACCAGTGTCCAAGTTCCATTTCTGGCTAGTGCGTCCATTTCATATTGGCATGCATCCTGCCAGTCGCTAGCATAGTCAGACTTTATTGATGTGAGCAGATCACGATATGCAGCCGCCGCGAGCAAAGCATGTTGCCCAAGTTGCCCATCCTCACCTGGATTCCTGCGAGGCAGTCTCTGAGGGGGGCACGTCCTCCAGAATGGGGACAACGGTCCACTGAGTCCAGAGAAACCAGTTTTGCGGTGCACAGGGTGGAGGCTCTTGCATTGTGGGGTGTGAAGGTGGGATAGTCTAGACTGTATTACCAGAACTTGAAGTTTGCTGTATAGCAACTGGGGATGGCATCCTTGGCGGATCAACCTCCCCTTGAGCTTGAGTAGGGACAGCCATAGGGAATGTAATGGCCAGGATTGATCAGAACAAATGGATGGCTCACCATTGTTCCAAAACCAAAAGGAGCTGTCAGACCCAGATCATGAAGACCGATCAAACCCCGATGTATCCAACTGTATGCTCTGAACCCACAAAGGGTCCAGTCCCTATTAGGAATTGCTCACATGTGCTTCAGCGTCGCCATGCTCCCTTGCACAGCTCACACAAAGCCCAGTGAAGGGCCCAGTCTACACCGATCCACCAGTTCCAGGAGCTGGGGAATAGGGTTTCACAAGTAACAGAGGCTTGCCTTTTCCAGGAGATATCAAGTGTGCATGTTCTGAAAAGGAAGCTTGTGTAATAAATGTCGATCTTCTTCTGGATAATTTAGTTACACCCAGCAGGGCCCATAACCTGTGGAAATGCAGCCTGATAAATCTGGTCAAAACAACTGCATTGTAAGATATAAAAATACTGTTCTTAAATACTGTAAAGACTGCTGTGCTGTGATCATAAGGAATGTACTTAATCATAATAAACAAGTGTGTAAGTATCATCTTGCACTGCCAACACCGGTCACCTCTGATCCAGTCTGGCCAACTCTGATCCGTTACCGGCTCAACACTATTGAACTCCAGAACAACTAGGCTAACAAGCATAACATTAGCTTAAGACTAACAGATAACACAGAACAACAAAATGATGACACCTGAAACTGCTGCTGGAGCTGGAAATATCAAGCTCCCCTGTACCTTAAAACCACGAACAACAGATGACATTCCACAGGAAGAATGAGGCAACACCAGATGGCTCACTATACAACAGGAAGGTGTTCCATGGAGTGGTTATTACACAAAGATTGGAGAAGACCTCATCCCAGTCAAGACAATGTATGATCTCTGGTTTGAGATCATGTTCTTTGAAGAGTTCAACACTTGGCTTGCAATCAAAATAGCATGCCCAGAAATGGGCCTCCCTAATGAACCAGCACAAGGAATCCTTGTTGACTCTATGTACATAGTGATTGTCAAGGGTTTTCATACCCGTGCGGGTAAGTGCCATGGGTTTTGCCAGGTATGGGTACGGGTATATGGCTCCCAACCCGTGGAAACCTGTACCCGTGCGGTGGGTTTGGCGGGTATAGGCGCCAATCATGCATTGACAAGATCAGTAGAAATTCTAAGATAAAACACATCTGCAGCCACAAAAATAAAAGATCTCATCTGATGTATGCTATAGGGTATCTTTAAATATGTTCTAGTATTATTATATGAAATATCAAAGCAGATCAACAGTGCAATGTAAAATAAAAGTGTTATCAGTGATCCACTTCTTGAAAATCATGATGCACCTGTTTTATCAACATGCAACCAATTCTGCCAGTCTGGCACTATCTAAAATACTCTCTAGACTACTTTAGACTATAATATAATCAAATTATCAAATCAGTTTACTGAAACAAGGCCCGTGTGTATCTACAAGCTGCATGGGGCAGCAACTACATTGCATCGCATGGTGGTCTGACCTCCTTCCTATTAAGGAAGGTTGACTTAAACGCACCAGGACAGTTGCGCTTGTATGAAATGAAACCAGAATAATAAAATAATAATGTAAATAAAGGATCCTTTTAATCTTCTGAACATAAACCAACAATATTTGAGGGATCTTGAGTAGCCATAAATGAACATGTTGTGTCCAAGTGCTTATCTCCTTGACTGGGATGGCCCAGGCCATTTATCCGAAATGTGCAGAAATGCAAAGAACAGTCATGCTCGTATAAAATTGAAACCAGAATAATAAAATAAAAATGGAATAATAAATTATCTTAATCTTATGAACATAAAATAGGAATCTTTGAGGGATCTTGAGTAGCCATAAATGAATGCATTGTGTCCAAGTGCATATCTCCTTGACCAGGATGTCCCGGGCCGGATGTCTGAAATGCACAATGCAAGTAAAGAACTTGCACGCATTTCATTTCATGGGTAACCCAGGTATCAAAACAATTATCCAGGGGTTACCCCTGCAAATTGCTATGTGTTCATCAAATTATTTTGCATTCTGTGTGGTTATCTGACAGGCTTTTCATCAATGTTCTATAACATCCTATCTAATCATCTCTGTATACTGTATTTTAGTTGTGCTTGTATAAAATTGAAAGCAGAATAATAAAATAAAAATGGAATAATGAATTATCTTAATCTTCTGAACATAAAATAAGAGTCATTGAGGGATCTTAAGCAGCCACAAATGAACACATTGTGTATCTTCTTGGTCCGGGAAGGCCCAGGCCAGGTATCCAAAATGTGCAATGCAAGTAAAGAACTTGCACATGTTTTCATGGGTGACCCATGGGTAACCCGCGGGTTACCCATACCCATAGTGATGTGTTACGACCCCTGCCTAGCAATCCGATTTTCTTCACTCTCCCCAATGACGACCCTTCTCTTCCACCAACTCTCCACTTCTCGATTACGTCCCCTTCCTGGGACCCATCACGTGCCCTGCTCCCTTCCCCGTGATTGCCTTTGTCCTTGTTTGTGCTACTGTACTTATGTTTGCCCTCTTATCTCTTATCTTTTATTCTTATCTCTATGGCTGGACACTTACTTAATTCCCTATCAGAAGCCAGGCTTTACGCCCTCCGCTTTCGTATATTTGGGCCCACATGACTCTGTCTTATCTTATCTTTAGACGCTCACCCAATTACGTATATAAGTCCACTGTAGCTGTCTTGTAGACCTCAGACTCGACTTATTGAATACATCGGTGCTTGTCTTCTGGACTTCCCTTTGAACACTCTGACTCGACCGTCTCAAGTACTTCTGGTACTTCCTGCTCAACATTGTCTTAGAGTACAGCCTCTTTGACTTTGACTCTTCCCGCATAACTCCAAGAGACCCTATTGGTCTCTTATCTGATACACGAACGAACGCTGTCACACAAGTCGTGTGGAACGTCCCGCACCGGACGTAACATGATGGGTACGGGTATGGGTATGGGTACCAACAAGGATACCCCAGGGTTACCCCTGCCAATCACTACCTAAAATCAAAGATAAAGATGAACCCAACTCCTGCACCCCCAAGGAAGAAGGCTAGGACTTGTTCTGTTGAGGTCGAGGAGATTGAAGATGAAGATACCCCCCACTGGACTGCAGAAACGCATACAAGCATCCTTCCAACAAGCTCATTCGTGTTACAACCCCTGCCTAGCAGCCCACTTTTCTTCATGATCCCCAGTGACGACCCTGCCTGTCCCCCTACTTTACATTTCTTGATCACATCTCCTTCCTGGGACCCATCACGTGCCCTGCTTCCCTCCCCATGATTGCCTTTGTCTTTGTTTGTGTTACTGTGCTCATGATTGGTCTCTTATCCATTATCTTTTATCTCTTATCTCTACAACCGGACACTTACTTAATTCCCTATCAGAAGCCAGGCTTTACGCCCTCCGCTTCCGTATATTTGGGCCCACATGACTCTATGATATCTTATCTTTAGACACTCATTCGATTACATATATAAGTCCACTGTAACTACATTGTAGACCTCAGACTCGACTTATTGAATACATTGGTGCTTGTCTTCTGGACTTCCCTTTGGATGCCTTGACTCGATCATCTCACTAGTACTTTTGGTACTTCCTGCTTAACATTGTCTTAGAGTACAGCCTCTTTGACTTTGACTCTTCCCATACACACTCCAAGGGGCCCTATTGGCTTCTTACCTGATAACAAACGAACGCTGTCACACAAGTCGTGTGGAATGTCCCGCACCAGATGTAACATCAAGTCGAGTCTCCTCCCAACGTGGCTTCATCCAGCTGCAGTCAGACCCTGTTCAAAGAAGAGCTCATTGAACGCAGAGACGAGAATAATCTTTCACAACAGACACTTGGCTCTGCCATCTGGAAAGACTTTGAATCCGAGTTTGGATACTACGTCTATCACGATGGAAGATACCAACTGGTAGAATACGACGACGAAAAGAGAGTTTGGTATCGTATCCGATACTCGGATAGCAGACACTCGTGGGTTACCACCGCTCCCGCTCCACCAGAATTCGGTCTCGGACTGTGGAGAGAGAACCCGCCCGCGATCATCACTGACTCAGAACCAGAAGAATATGTTGAAGAAAATAGTGAAGACGCACCAGTATTAGCATTGCCTACACCCCTGGTTGCACCAGCAGTTGTCACGATCAGAGCACCTGCTTTGACAACTCCTCAGATATCGATACAATCCGCCGACACCGTCATCCCATTCCACCAAAACATGTCCACCATTGCCGCCCAACTCCCTGACCCCATTCCTCCTCCTCCTCCACCCCCCGCTGTCCCAAACATCCCTCCACCATCGGGACGTCTCTCGGGGATCCTGCCCCAGACCTTCACGGGAGACTGCTCCCAAAGCAAGAAGTTCATGCTGGAGTTCACTACATTTAAGAACTTCAACCACGATGTGGCCCAAATTGTCAACCCCTTCCAATGTGCCAACCTCTTCCTTTCACTCATCAGGGGTGATGCAGTCGACGATTGGACAATGGAACAGCTTGAGTGGTTGAACGAGCAGGTAGAGAGTGGATGCCATACCACCAGTGAAGGCCTCTGGGAGACCATAGCCCAGAGGTTCAAGGATGCCTTCACTGATGGACAGGCAAAGCAGAAAGCAGCCAGGGAATTAAAGTCCCTGCGCATGGAAAAGGGAGAACTCGATGCCTATGTGGCAAAGTTCCAAAGCCTGGTGAATTGGGCAGGCTATGATACCGATGAAGAGGCGACCCTGGACCTCTTTTCCCAGGGACTGCCAAACCCGCTTGTCAAAAACATCATTCAGTTTCATCACCCTCATGATTGGGATGAGTGGGTTGACGCTGCTCAACAACAGCAGCAGGACTATCTCGACTTCCAAACTCGATTTGGAGTTGACACCAAGAAAGGGAAGACTCGAGAACAGTGGAAGGCAGCATTTGGAGTCAAACTGACGCACACCACTCAGAGGGATCCTAATGCTATGGATACCTCAGCAGACAGAGTCAGGGCAAGAGCCACGCTCACAGAAGACAAATGGCAGATGCTGATGAAGGAAGGGCGGTGTTTCCACTGTAAAGGGCAGGGGCACATGTCCCGAGACTGTCCGAAGAAAGGGGTACGAGTCGCAGTGGCAAATGCTGCACCGGCAGCCCCCATCAACAATAACCCACCAGTCGGCGACAAGTGGACTAAGGAAGAAAAAGCCCAAGACATATGGGCAAATATGATGAAGGAGAGTGAGGAAGTGCGAGCCATCCTTGTGGAGAAGGCATTCGCAAAGAAGGATTTTTGATAAGCTCTACCCCATCGGCCTGGGCAAGGGCACTCCATGTTACCTCTGTGTATACTAGTTGCTTCAAATCATTGAAAATACCAGTTCATTTCGAGACTACACAGAGGACATGTTACGAACAGGGCCCAGCAGCCCTATTTTCTTCATGCTTCCCAACCAGGACCCCACTCATCCGCCATCCCTTCACTTCCTCATTATGTCTCCCTCCTGGGACCCCTCACATGCGTTGCTTCCATCCCCATGACCGTTGTTTGGACGTGTATATCCATTGTTTGTCTATGCTTGCATTCTCTTATCTTCTTATCTTTACGACCGGACATTTACTTAATCCCCTATCAGAAGCCAGGCTTTACACTGTCCGCTTTCATATCTTTGGGCCCACTTGACTCTGATATCCTTATCTATAGACGCCCATCCCTTTATGTATATAAGTCCGCCTTAGCTATGCTGTAGACCTTAGACTCGACTTATTGAATACATCGGTGTTTGTCTTTTGGACTTCCCCTTGCGATCTCTGACTCGTCTGTCTCAGTGCTTCTGGCACTTTCTGCTCAACATCGTCTTAGGGAACAGCCCCTTCGACTTTGACTCAACCCCTTAGAAACTCCAAGAGGTCCTATTGACCTCTTACCTGAAACCCTTGACCAACGCTGTCGCACAAGTCATGTGGAACATCCCACACCGGACGTAACATCAAGTCGAGTCTCTCACAGTGGCTTCCAGCCGCAGTCAGACCCTCTTCCAAGAAGAACTCATCGAGCGCAGAGATGAGAATAATCTTTCACAGCAAGTACTTGGCTCTGCCGCCTGGAAAGACTTTGAAACCGAGTTTGGATACTACGTCTATCACGACGGAAGATACCAACTGGTAGAATACGACGACAAGAAAAGAGTTTGGTATTGTATCCGATACTCGGACAGTCGAAACTCTTGGGTCACAACCAGACCTGCCCCACCCAAATTTGGACTAGGCCCGTGGAGAGAAAACCCTCCGGCCATTGTCACGGACTCCGAACCAGAGGAGTACCCTAGTGAAGAAGAAGCACCAGCATTAGCAGTGACTACGTTTCCGGTTGCACCCGCAGTTGTCACGATCAGAGCCCCTGCTTTGACAACTCCCCAGATATCAATACAGTCTACAGAAACCGTCACCTGACCTCACCCACCCATGTCTACCATCGCCACCCAACTTCCAGACCCCGCCCCACCAGCCCCTGCGGCACCTCCGCCAAACATTCCTCCCCCATCGGGACGGCTGTTGGGAGTATTACCCCAGACGTTCACAGGGGACCGCTCGCAGAGCAAGAAGTTCATGTTGGAGTTCACGACTTTCAAGAACTTCAACCATGATGTCCCACAGATTGTCAACCCGTTCCAGCGTGCCAATCTGTTCCTCTCCTTAATCCGAGGGGACGCAGTGGATGACTGGACCATGGAGCAATTGGAGTGGTTAAACGAGCAAGTGGAAAGCGGGCGTTGTACCACAAGCGAAGGTCTTTGGGAGACCATCGCTGAAAGGTTCAAAGACGCCTTCACAGACGGGCAAGCCAAGCAGAAGGCAGCCCGGGAGTTGAAATCCCTCAGAATGGAGAAAGGCGAACTACAGTGCCTCACAAAACCGAGTCAATGTTTTGCACTTTTGCACTGTTTGTTGAATATCACATCAGCCAAAACAAATATAAACAAAGTCTTGGTAGACCATAAAAGGTACAAGATAAGGGTTATGTAATGCAACAATAATTATGTAATTATGATCAAAACTTGTGGAGCTATGCCCATTTCAAATTGGGGACTCATTGACTCAGTTTTGTGAGTGGGTATCAGAAATATCAGAATCTGATGCTCCACCAAATGTACAGCAACCAATCCTTAATATATGGTTACCATAGTTATCTAAATATTGATGGGACCTGGAATAGAGCTATTTAACCATGGTTTACATTCCCAGAATATTATAATTTCCCAATGCACCCCACCTCCTCTGCTCAGAAAGAAAACATGCTCTCTCTGGCCTCTGAAGGTCATTCCACTGACACTATTGCCTCCAGACTCAGCCTCAGCCAGTCCACAGTCTCTAGGACACTCAGAACTCTCCTTACCAACCATCAGTCACCTCATTTTGGTCATCCTTCCAAGCTCTCTGCTACCTCTGAACATGCTATCATGATACAAATCACCACAGGAAAGGTTGGCAATGCTGTCCAGGCCACAAAGCACATCAATTCCATCATCCCCAACCATGTCTCTTCACAAACTGTGCACTGGGTTCTTAAACAACATTCATTCAAGGCTGTAACAAAGAAGAAAAGGCCACTACTCTCTGCAGTACATTGCAAGAAGCACTTAGCCCTTGCTTTGAAGTACCAAAACTGGACTATGGAGGACTGGCATCTGACCCAAACCTGTTGATTTTGGTCTCATCTGACCAAATGACCCTCTTCCAGTCCTCCATAGTCCAGTTTTGGTACTTCAAAGCAAGGGCTAAGTGCTTCTTGCAATGTACTGCAGAGAGTAGTGGCCTTTTCTTCTTTGTTACAGCCTTGAATGAATGTTGTTTAAGAACCCAGTGCACAGTTTGTGAAGAGACATGGTTGGGGATGATGGAATTGATGTGCTTTGTGGCCTGGACAGCATTGCCAACCTTTCCTGTGGTGATTTGTATCATGATAGCATGTTCAGAGGTAGCAGAGAGCTTGGAAGGATGACCAAAATGAGGTGACTGATGGTTGGTAAGGAGAGTTCTGAGTGTCCTAGAGACTGTGGACTGGCTGAGGCTGAGTCTGGAGGCAATAGTGTCAGTGGAATGACCTTCAGAGGCCAGAGAGAGCATGTTTTCTTTCTGAGCAGAGGAGGTGGGGTGCATTGGGAAATTATAATATTCTGGGAATGTAAACCATGGTTAAATAGCTCTATTCCAGGTCCCATCAATATTTAGATAACTATGGTAACCATATATTAAGGATTGGTTGCTGTACATTTGGTGGAGCATCAGATTCTGATATTTCTGATACCCACTCACAAAACTGAGTCAATGAGTCCCCAATTTGAAATGGGCATAGCTCCACAAGTTTTGATCATAATTACATAATTATTGTTGCATTACATAACCCTTATCTTGTACCTTTTATGGTCTACCAAGACTTTGTTTATATTTGTTTTGGCTGATGTGATATTCAACAAACAGTGCAAAAGTGCAAAACATTGACTCAGTTTTGTGAGGCACTGTAGATGCATACGTCGCCAAGTTCAGAAGTCTGGCCAGTAGAGCCGGCTATGACACGGATGAGGAGGCCACACTAGACCTCTTCTCGCAAGGGCTGCCCAACCCCTTAGTTAAAAATATCATACAGTTCCATCATCCCCATGATTGGGACACTTGGGTTGATGCTGCCCGACGACAGCAACAGGACTATTTGGACTTCCAAACACGGTTCGGAGTCGATACCAAGAAGGGAAAGACCCGAGACCAGTGGAAAGCCGCTTTCGGAGTAAAACCTGCCCATCATACCCAGCGGGATCCAAATGCTATGGATACCTCTGCGGATCGAGCCCGAGCTCGGGCAGCACTCACAGAAGATGAGTGGCAAGCATTAATGAAGGAAGGGCGATGCTTCCGCTGCAGAGCATTGGGACATATGTCTCGAGATTGCCCAAAAAGAGGAGCACGTGCCGCCACGGCAACCGTCACACCAGAAAGCCCTGCTCAGAATAACCCGCCCACCGTAGACAAAAGATCAAAGGAAGAGAAAGCCCAGGATATATGGGCTAATATGATGAAGGAAAGCGAGGAAGTACGCGCGATTTTGGTAGAAAAAGCTTTCACGAAAAAGGATTTTTGTTAGGCTCAAACCCATCGGCCTGGGCACGAGCACTCCATGTTACCTCTGTGTATGCTAGTTGATTTGAGTCATTGAAAATACCAGTACATTTTGAAACTACACAGAGGATGGCCAACCGAGACATCTTAGTGGACTCCGGAGCCACAGACAATTTCATTCATCCACAACTGATACGAACAATGGGTTTGGGAAGGCTGGCACTTCCCCAGGAAAAGAATATTTGGAATATTGATGGGACAGCCAATCGCGCCGGAAAGATCACCCACTATACAGACCTAAAGGTCCAGGTTGGAGAAACGACGAAGGTCATTCGCTTCTTAATTACAGATTTGGGAGATGAGGACCTTATCTTGGGATATCCATGGCTTGCGGCTTTTGAACCAAAGATTAATTGGGCTGATGCGACCATGGATAAGGACTCGTACCCAACCATTATCACATCGCTGGGTTACGATTATGCGATCAGGCATCCGGTAATCAGGACTACATGAACAGAAGAAAGGGAAGACCCTGGTCAGTGTTATGCTACCAAAGCGTCAGAACTAGCCCAGAAGGCCGTGCAGGGACAAGTTGAGAAAACTTACCATGACGTAGTGCCAAGTGTCTATCAGCGGCATTGGAGGGTATTCTCCGAGGAAGAATCACATCGCTTCCCCCAGAATGACCATGGGATCATGCCATTGACCTCCTCCCAGACACGCCAGCTGCCATAGACTGTAAAGTCTACCCACTGTCCCAGACCGAACAGGTGGCACTTACTGAATTCCTCGAGGAACATTTAGCCAAGGGATACATTCGCCCATCCAAGTCGCAGTACGCCTCACCTTTCTTCTTTATCAAAAAGAAGGACGGCAAGCTGCGACCAGTCCAGGACTACCGGAAAATTAACATGTACACTGTAAAGAATGCCTACCCCCTGCCCCTCATTTCTGAACTCATCGACACCATGCGGGATAAATCCCTCTTTTCAAAGATGGATGTACGATGGGGTTACAACAATGTCAGAATCAAGGAAGGTGACCAGTGCAAAGCGGCGTTCAAAATGAACCAAGGATTGTTTGAACCGAACGTCATGTTCTTCAGGCTTACAAATTCACCAGCAACGTTCCAATCCATGATGAATCACATCTTCCGAGATCTCATCCTCACTGGCGAAGTAGTAGTCTATATGGACGACATCTTGGTTGCCACTGCCAACAATTTGAATCACCACCGAGAACGAGTACATCAGGTGCTAGACATCTTGCATGAGCATGATTTGTACCTCAAACCTGCAAAATGCTCCTTTGAACAGCAAAGCATTGAGTACTTGGGAGTGATCCTGGAGGGAGGACAAGTGCGTATGGACCCTGTCAAGGTACAAGGAATTCGGGAATGGCCAACGCCAACCTGTGTCAAGGATGTCCAATCCTTTATTGGGTTCTGCAACTTCTACTGGCGTTTTGTTAAAGGATTCTCGGGCATAGCACGACCCCTAAATGACCTCCTGAAAAAGGATGTGCCGTGGCATTGGAGTACCGAACAACAATGAGCATTCGAATGGATTAGAGACCTGGTTGGCTCAGAACCAGTGCTTATTCAACCTGACCTGAGTCGCCCCTTTGAGCTAGAAGTGGATGCCTCCCATTTCGCAAATGGAGCAGTGTTGTATCAAAGGGACAATCTGCAAATACCTCATCCAGTGGCATACTACTCAGAAACCTTTTCATCCGCTGAACGAAACTACGACATTTGGGATAGGGAACTCCTAGCCATAGTCAAGGCACTACAGCATTGGCGGCCATACCTTGCAGGGAATCCTCACAAAACAGTCATCTATACTGATCATTCTAACCTGCTGTACTGGAAAGAACCCCACAAGATCAGCCAACGCGTAGCGCGAGAGGTCCTAGAGCTTGAGGAATATGACTTCACCCTGAAACACATTGCAGGAAGTCAGAACGCGCGAGCGGATGCACTGTCACGAAGGCCAGATATGCACACAGGGGAAGATGACAATGACCATGTAACTGTCCTACCAGAAGAGGTGTTTGTGAAGACAGCCGTAGTCAGCCTCCATGATATGGACCTGTGGGCACAAGTCTCACAAAATATGAACCCAGAACTATGCCGCTTGTGGGCTGACGCCCACAACCTGAAAGAGATTAATGGTCTTTGGTGGAAGGATGGAGATCGA
>WTXG01000284.1:0-43772 GCA_022496185.1 Multifurca ochricompacta | reverse complement strand
CGATGGCAATGGCGATGATGACTCTGGGAAGAGAGCGAGACGCCTGACGGCGTACGGATTACGGCTCAGGCTGGGCGAGGGCGAGGTCGGCGCCGCTGCGCTGGGTTTGCAGTTGGCGATCGAACGGTGGAGGATGTCGAGGATGAGATCGACGTTGAAGCGATGACTTGGGCGCCTTTGGAGCGGCCCAGTTTACCGAGGGACGTGCTTGCCGAGGGAAGTAGGGACTCGCAGCCATTTGGCCTCAACACGTCAAGTCGGCGTGACGCAGAGATGTGGAGCAGATTTAGCAATCGAGCGGCACGACACGGGAAAGACCCACAAGCGCTCATCTCTGCATTGGAGAGTAAGGTGCAATTGCTTACGGTGGTCCAAAATTTATTCTGCCACCAATACCCGCTTATCTCAAGTTAATTACAGATCGTCCCGTCTGAAGGTGCAGCATTGGGTGTCGTATTTGTCTTGAATCGTACAGCGAGCCGACAGTGAGTACAGGCTGCTGGCACGCGTGTTGCCGGAGTGTTGGTTACTCTGTCTCAATGCTACAGGCGTATGTCCAATTTGTAAACGGATCACAGTAGCAAGTGACCTCCGTAGAGTGTACTTGTAATGTGTGCCCTCATTTTCACCCTCTTGTCTTTGCTTTCCTTTCTTTTCCGTGCGGCATGGTGGCATAGCATGTTTAAATGTAAACTAATTTTAATGCCTACACAATGGAGCTGCAGCACAGACGGAATTGGCAAGTTAGTGTAGGAAGATGAAGACAAAAGAGACGGTGGAATCATATCTGGCCTTCGTTGATCTACAGCGTCACCCAGCTGTTATCCAGCGGGTAGCTCGGGTGTCGCATGCGTAAGAACGCGTGTACACCACCACAGAAGTATCTAATCACTTGGCCCGACCAGGTGCGACTGACTCACCAAAATAAAGTAAAAGGAAGCCTTTGCCAAAGAGAGCGGTAGTCGCATGAAATTATTTTTTCGAGGAGAGAGGAGCTTAGAATATCTACATCATGCGTACAAGAAGTGCGGGAGTGAGCCGTGGGACAAAGAACATTATGCCAGCGGGCTAATCAACCTGGGGGCAAGCGCGCAAGTCCGACTTTCTCAGACAAAACGAATAAGAAAAAGGTTCTAGTACGCACTTGATCAGAGACGGCTGGGGATTGCTTCGCGTGTAGCCGACGTATATGATGAACGGAATCCAACCATAATGGAGCACCGTCTACCAAGGGATTAAGCGGGGGGGGGGGGGGGGGATGAAGCAAGTGATGTACGTACGCGGCCAAAGTCAATAGCACGAACGACGCGTTCCTGTAAAAACGTTCAGGGGCTTGTGGAATTTAAAAAAATCACTAGCAATGTTGCAGACGCACCTTCGTTTCTTCAGAGGGCATCGTTGTGTGTTTTGGTTGGGTTGGTTGGTAGTTGATAGTTCAGTGGGAAGGCGTGGCCGGTACTTGCCGTTCGCATATATTATATTATATTTTTATTATTTTTATTTCTAATTTCTCGCGCTCGATACAATCATCTAATCTCACAGTTTAGAATCGCAAAATGACATTGGGAGCTCCATCATCTGGAGTATGCTTGAATCTATCCTCTGGACCCGTATAGTAAGTACACTTCCTTCCATCTCACTCCTGAATCTTTCGCATCGTTTTGACGCAGAGTATCAGTCGGACTCCCTCTGTGACCATTCACCCGGCCGCACTCTTTTCCATCCTTGACCACTACCTCCGGCGCACGGATACTCCAACAGCGCGTTATTGGTACGCTCCTAGGTACACGCGGAGAGGGTGACGATGCCGTCTCGGTTCGCGGCGCATTCGCAGTCCTGCACTCAGAGACAAGTGAGCAGGTCGCAGTTGACATGGACTATCACCGCGCGATGTTCGATCTCTCCCAGCGTGTCAACCCGAAGGAGTCGATCGTCGGCTGGTACGCTCTTTCCTCCTTTTTCTCCGGATCTGGAAAGAGAGAATTGACGTCTGATCTTGCGGCTTTCCTTCTTTTCCTTACAGGTACTCGACGGGATCAAATTTGAACACGTATTCGGCTTTGATTCAGAATTTCTATTCCCAAGAGACCGCCCCGTATCCTGCGATCCATATCGCACTCAACACAGGTACCGAAGCTGGCGAAGAGGCAGGCGTCAAAGCATACATCAGGTATTCTCCTCTGGTATTACATCGTTAGTCCATCACCTCAGATAGCATAGCTCGCCCGTAGGGTCTTCCCCAAACCTGAAAATGCTGTCTTTGTCCCAATACCCGTCACGCTTCGCGTGAATGACGCTGAGAGAAGTGGCCCCACTCTTTCCTTCGCAGCTGTCGGCTGTTCTGTTAAAACTTCTTTCCGTGGTCTAGTACATCTTCTAGAAAACGCGCCTACATCGCCTGTGGCGAGCTCGCGCAGCTTGAAAGTACACTGAAAGACGTCCTTGACATGCTCGATCGCGTGCTTGCATACGCTCAAGAACAGCAGCCGGAAAAACCGGCAGATGCTGCGCTCGGGCGTTACCTCATGGACGCGTTAGGGGCCGGGACGGAGGAGCTAGGAAAAGGCACAAGCAGCCTCCAGGTGCGCCGTGTCATTTCAAACTTTAGCATAGGGAAACTGAACTGGCGACCCCATTTTCGGAATAGGACACATTAATGATGTCCTACTTGGCGAACCTCGTACGCGCTCAGGCAGAGGTATCCGCGCGGTTAGCACTTGTGACTGCGCCCTAGTAGACAATGCATGTTGTACGCGAAGAGCTTGCTGTATCTGTAGGGCGCATAAAACCATCGCATTTACTTGCAACGAAGGTGTCTTTGTGTAAAGCCTGCGGTATCGAAAAAAAAAAGAAATCCATACATTCTCGCTGTAATCTAACAACTACTGGGGTCTATATTACAATCATATTTTTCGTAAGGGCGATCTCCGCATTCATGATGCTGCTCGTTGCGGCGCCAATGTTGACGTTATTGGAGAGCACGACAAACTTGATGTCCAGCACTGGGCACTGGCGCACGCGACCTACAGATACGCCTGCGCCTTGCTGAAAGGCACGGTCCAAGCGCGGCTGTGGGCGATCTGTGCACCCATATCGCATGGCGGGGTGCCGAAGGACACACTTCGGTGGTGTATGCGGCAAGCGCGTCGCGCACTTGCTGTGGGCTCGGCGCTGGACGATTGGTGAAGCGCACCGAAAACCGTCTCGGTGTGGCCCTCGATTACGGGCACACGTGTGCAGCTTGCGGAGATACGTATGGGGGAATCGGCGCGCAGGTCAAAGGCGAGGACTCCTGTATCTCCACTCGCTCCTTCTGCTACATCTTTGAGCCCGCCGAGGATTTTGAGAGTCTCCCACTCCAACTTTTCCTCTTCGCCTGCGAATAACGTTGTCGAAGATGTCAAGGGAGGCACGCCGGGGTACCCTGCGCCCGAGATGGCCTGGAGTGTTGTGATGATGCAAGATTCGATGGGGCCGAAGGCGCGTTCTAGCGCTGCGAGAGGTATCACGACGCCGGTAGTAGAAGCATTAGCGACGAAGCCTTTCTTAAGTGGAGGTGAATGGGACGCTCGCTGTTGCGGGATGATCTTTAGATGTGTTGGGTTCACAAGGGGCACGATCAAGGGTACATCGGGATCCCTGCGATAGGAAGAGAAGCGAGCTCGGCCGCGCGAAAGGCGGCCTCTGTAAATGTGTGCGTGTGTGTGTGATTATATATATATATGGCCTTAAAAGAAGAAAACACGATACGGTACGTGCCTATATCGCCCGCTACGTCCGCATCCAAACCTGAAAAGACTATGGCACAGTCTTGAAAGTGTTCTGGCTCGCACGGTTTTGATGATGAGTTCGCGCACACTGGAGGGTATGGGAGTTGTCTGCTTCCAGTTTGTGGCGAGAGCGTATTTCTTTCCCGCCGACCGCGCTGATGCGCCAAGAGCGTGAACAAGGAACCATGGATGATTTTCAGGAGGACGATGAAACGTTGCCCGACGGTGCCAGTCGCACCAAGTACACCGACCCTGACTCTTTGTCCCCCAAGCCTTTTGAGATTGCTGAGATTGCTGGGTCGGACATCGTCAAGTTAATCGATTCCCGAAGAATCGCCCGTGAGAACATTCAGTCAATACACCCCCGACCCGACCCCGACCTTGTCACTGACCAGCACGAGGGCTAACTTGGCTCTTCAACTTCACTCCTCTTCGACGTCTGCGGCCATAAAACCAGAGACGACTTGAACGGACGAGGTGAAAACAATGTCATCTCTCTCCCCAGACGAACAGCAGCAACAACTTTTCGGTCCTCATGTCCTCTTCAATACCAATTCTATATACAACGTCAAGTTCATCTCTTCGTGCTTCACAGGCGCTGTCGCTGGCATCCTCGGCCTCGAGAATTGGCTTGGCTTCATCCTGTTCATCTTCGCCACCCTTTTTACTTCCGTGTTGCTCCACTTCTTCAACGTCAAAGCCAGTCCAAAAAAATATGTTCATGGTGGTTTCCTGGAAGTCCTGAGCCAGGACAAGAGAACACTTTCTCTTTCATCCTCGTGTGGACATTATTCTACGGTTCGTCTTTTCTATCACCCTACCAGTGGATTTGGAAAGCTGAAAGACGAGCATCAAATAGGTATCGTTCATGGTGTGTCCAAACTCTGTTTGTCTCTACGCGCGTTTACCCTTTCTTCCTCTTCCAGTATACGACTAGTCACCTGTATGCGAATTTTTGGGGCGATTTCAGTGGCTATCGTTTGCGCACTTGTTCGTCTTTCACATTCTGTGTATTAACGCCCAAGCCTCAATTCGATCTGGTTGCTCTACGTCACTCCCCATCCGCGAACTCTCAAGCGCCGCAACCAAATGTCGTTTAGTCTAATTTTCTACTTGGTGTGGCGTCGCCCATGTCTCGGAGAACCTTAAAATTATACGTCTTTTGATTCCCAATGGTGTATCGTTTCGATACAGCACTAACACTTTCCTTTATCCACCAACTCCTCCTGTACTACCGTACTGCCATCTCCCAGATCTTAGCAAGGGCAAGGGGAACCATCTCGTAGTAGATGTCCGTTCATTTTGTTGTGTTAGCCTGAACTAGCTGTCTTGGACTCTGTCATCTGGTCCACCTACTACTATCTATCCGCAATTTGTTCCGGGGTCTGAACATGTTCGTCCTTCATCCGAGCCCACTATGGCTTTACCAATGGGGATGGTAGTTAAATCCGCTGTGGACTTGTGCTTTTGTTCTCAGCACGAGGCCGGTTAAATAACAAAGCTGGGATGGGATACTGGTAACGCATGACCTGCAAGCCAAGTTAGGCATTCCTTGTATTATCCGGTACACGACTCCCCCTTATTACTCCTGACGTTCCCTTGATGTGTAGAGTCAGTTTCTCCTCCCCTTTTCTCTTTCCCCCATGGCAGCTTCGCAGTTGTATGTATTACTGCAGAAAGGTGAGGATCCATTTCACACACGGTTTGAGGATCTAGATGGTCACAGCGCATTTACAATGTAAGTCTATCTCTATCTTCTCCACTTATCTGCGCTGGTATGCTAATCCTTCTTCTTTTCTCAGTCAAGAGGTACAGTGCCATCGCCTTACCATTTCCTCCATTAATATATAATTTCTCTTGGCCATATATGGTCAGGTGGATGGTATGCCGAACACACTCGTTCAACTTCGGCGTGAAGCACCTTGGACGCAGAAGCACCAAGGCGTCATGGGTCCCGGAGCAGCCTTCTTTTACTTTGGCCCTGCGGGCGCACCAGGCTACCTCATTTATGGGAACGCACCTTCCCAACCCATGGCAACCACCTTGCGTCGCAAACGCTCCAGCGCGTAAGCTCGAATTCGAGTCCCGTCCAGGAAACAACGAATTATTCTCTGACCAGCCTGCACAGTTCGCAGTACTTTACGTCACGGAACGGGCGACTCCTCAAATGGAAGCAACTTCCTAATAATAGGATGGAGGTATAGTCATATGTCATGACCCGAGTGTGTGGTGTGACACATAATTGTATCACACAGTGCGTCGACGGGAAGCAAGTGCTCGCCATTTACGAAGCTGGGCAGGCCTCGCGTGATTACTCGGCTCTATTGACGGTCAGCCATGCGGGTTGGCAGTTGTGACTGAGATTCTCACCACGCTTTTGCTTTCTCAAATGGCAACCGTGCTGCAGTGGCAGAGTTAGGCCATGTTACTGACACCCTTTGTATCAAATCAACCCGTTTGTTTGCTCTCCCAGCCACCTTACAATGCTTGTGTCGACTGTATCTTTAGCGGGTTCCTTCATCTTCACTCCTCTGTATTTCCTCTTTTTTTGTTCTTCTCGCCTAATTCGTACACGCATTTTTTGTTTTCTGATTCCAGGGTGCACAACAAAGGGAGCGTCGATTGCTTCCCCTGACAATTCTATGCAATTTTACATCATGTTGCTGTAAAGGATATCGGTCTGATGATATTACAAAATATGTCACGTGCTCACCTGAACCCCGCACTTCTGACCTTGCTCTGCTTCCCTTCCCACCTTTACTGAGACGCCGGAGATCAGCAGAATACTGACTTGTTTTCATGTGCTTTTTTTATTGTATATAAACCCGTAGCATTCTTGCCTTTGCAAGCTCTTGTGATTGGTAAAAAACCTAGATATTGCATCTCGCGAGTTCTCTTCTCTTTTCTCTGTCTACCTCTTCCACTTGGCATGATACCCCTTGCACTTGCTCGCTAAACTACTTTGCCTGTCCTACAACACCCGCTCTACCAACCCAATCCCTTCTTTCTCTAATTGCTCGCGGAGAGGGTCGCAGATTTCTTTGGTGTATGGAACGAGTATGCCTGGTGTGGAAATGACGCCATCGAGTACCAACTGCGTCGCAATACCACAAGGAACGCCGACGGTGAGGGCCATTGCAGAGTGATCGCCTGGCCTGCCGTACGCCTCAAGGGTTGAGGTGAGGATTTGCTATCAGTGATAACTCATCAACCTCACTCTACTGGTGGGTAGCGTCGGTTGGAAAGCAATTACGTACCTCAGTACCATCGGCACGCTCGACAACAAACTTGTGCTGAAGCATAACAAGGTCACGCTCGCCAGGCGCGAATACCATGAGCTTTTCCAGACGCGCGCAGAGCGTATCGAGCAAGTTGCCTGCGCGTGGCACGAGCTGTTCGTCCGAGAAGAGACCGATCCAGCGGAGTCCGGAAATGACGCGCACCGCTTCAGCGGCATCGGGGAATGAGCATAGCTCTTTGACGCGGGATATCAGCGCACTAGATGATCTCAGGGTCAACGAGGTCGGGTGGCACAAGTGAGTTTTCATACCGCTCTGACGCGTCTTGTGCGCCAGCTGCGAACTTTGTGGCCTCTGCCCATGTTAGGCCCTCTTTGATCCACTCCTTCGGCTGGGCATTGAGCCAACCGAGTTGGACCAGCGCACGTATAAACTCTGGGAAACCCTGATAACGCAGCGTGCCCCGCACAACAGTGTCTGCTTCAGGGATGTTGTACCACTCGCGGTACGGTGCAGAGTCGCGGTTCGGGTACGCAACGAAAGCGAAAGCAGGCGAGATGTAGTATGGCTTGGCAAGCGCCATCAGGTCATTGCCCTCCACGCTACGTACCTGACCGTCGGAAAGCCAAGAGGCGGCATTGAGTAGCGCAAGGAGCACACCACGGGAGGACCAGGAGAACTTGTATCCAAGCGGATTGTCTGCAGCTTCAGGTGCAGGAAGGCCACCACAGTATGAGTGGAATTGCTTGATCTAAAGCAATACAGGTAATCCAAAAAGTGGACCACCTCTTTAGGGTGACAAGGTAAATACCTTTCCACCCTGCGCGTGCACCTCATCAATTGACTTGATAGCATACAGGTGGTCAATCCCCGGGTCAAGGCCAATCTCGTTCATGACGACAATGCCAGCATCCTTGACGCGTTCTTCTAACACCCGGATTGAGGGTGAGACGTAGCTCGTTGTGACAACATGCGTGTTGCCTTTGATGGCGGCTTCGATGACGCTAACGTGGAGAGTGTACGGGATAAGCGACACAACCACATCTACAGCGGCGACGGCTGCCTCCAGTGCAGAGGTATCGGCGACATCAAGAGAGATCGCCGTTGTTCCGGGAAGTCCCTCCGCGAGCGCTTCTGCACTTTTGAGGGTACGGCAGGCTGTATTCTCTTCTATACGGGGCCGTTTGGGGGGATCGGTAATGGGACGTACCAATGGTAAGTTCGTTAGATGGGTCGCGGACAATATATTCGGCAGCCGGACGTGCGACAAAGCCACTTCCAAGGAGAAGCACCTTTTTTATCGGCTTGCTGGGTGCGGAAAGTGCTCGAGCAGCACGGCCAATTGGAGGAAAATGTTTTTATTCTCCTCAATGAGTGCCCGGCAAACTCAGGTAATACAAAGGCAGCTTTGTGTACGTCGACGTTGTAATAGCGCGTGCCCGGGACTGATCGTACGGGCGTTTTTAGATCACGATTGGGCGCGGTGGAGCACACCAGAAAGCCAATCTGGCCAGAAGGATAAGTAGGGATAGTGGTGAACGCGTACTCAGCGGTTTCAAAAAGTTCCCGTGTCGTGAGGCGTAACTGGCCTATAAGTGGGAGATGCAACCAAAGGCACTCGGCTTGCGTGGAAATGTGTCCACCTGGAGTGAGCGCATCGTGAAGGAGTTGAAAATATGGTTTTTGGAAGAGGGAGGCGGCCGGTCCGACAGGATCCGATGAGTCGGTGATAATCACATCATAGCTCGAGGTATTTTCCGCAAGGAATTTGAATCCATCGCCAATAATGACTTCGACTTTCGGTGATTCAAGGAGGGCAGACATGTGTGGGAGGTATTGCTTAGAAACGCGTACAACTGCCTAGAGGGAATAGGATAAGTGTGATCATACTCGGTAAGAGGGTGAGGACGGAAGAGTACTTCATCGATATCGCAGAGCACCACTTTTTCTACACTCTCATGCTTAAGTACTTCACGCACAACACCACCATCGCCACCTCCAATGACAAGGACCTTCTTTGGATTTGGGTGGCTCGCGAGCGGAAGATGCGCGATCATTTCCTGATATCTGTAAAATTAGATGTTAGCATTGACACACCCATCATAGATGAACCGCATACGAGAACTCGTCGCGCTCCGTGCATTGGATGACACCGTCGAGAACGAGAACGTTACCATACGTCTCCGATTCGAATACGAGAACGTCTTGATAAAGCGATTTCTCAACGTGGAGAATTTTGTTAACTTTAAGAGCCATGGCCTGACCGGGCCATTGTGAGGATATCTCGCGAAACCAACCATCTGAGAACGGAATATTTAGCCACTTTTTGGTTTCGAAAAAAAAAAGAATGACTTGGATACCTTTTATCGAAGGGTGAAAGAGAGGTGCCATTTTTTTGGAGGGATAGGGATGGAAATAATCTAAAATCTCTATAATCTATAAACCCGGAGTTGCATTATGTAAGCTATACATATGGGAAAGGTAAAAAATAATTCAAAAGGTGCTAGGGGGCCGGGTATGAGGATTTAAAGGGATTTACCTTTACCCCGGGTATCATTTTACGAGGCAGAGTGCAACCGACGGTGACGGTGATAACTGGTAAACCCCAGCAGCTTGGTCACCTGATAAGGCTTGCATGTCTGGCGAGTTTGCTGCGAGACCAATGAGGAAGATGACGCCCGTCCCCGGAACCAATTCATTCAGGGCTTTATGTTGACGAGCTGGTGGCATTCCTCCTATGAGCTGCTGTGGCATTCCGGGCCGGGGATTCCTTCAACAACGAGTCTCAGGTCACATGATTCATGAGGTCACGTGATGACTCAAGAACTCTTCCTGCTGTGGACTCAATTTTCAATAACGGTTTAATATATGATTCTATCAAAGATAATTATGATTTTTAGCCGAAAAGGTATCATCTCGTTAAACGATTTCATGACATGACACCATGATTGCGATGATAAAAGATAAGATTATGTGTTATATTATCCTTTTCATTTCGGATTTCGGATGTCGTCTAGTAGGACCACTTTCCACCCTTGCTGTTGCTTTTGACCCTCTTTCTTCAACACCCTTAACCCATGTCTGGACTGTTACCTCTGGATCCAGATTTTGTTGCGGATGTACTCTCAAAAGACCCATTTATAACCATAGATGGAGTTTTTAACGTCCGTGACCTCGGATTAATTCCTGCACAAGACGGCGAGCACGTCACTCGGTCCGGTTTCATGTATCGTAGTGGTGAACTGTCAGGTGTAACACAGAACGGTAAAAACCATTCGTTCTTTTTTTGGCCCTTAGCGTTTCTAGTGACCCCGGGCTGGAGCAGGGGAAGAGCGGCTGCGGCCCTTGGCATCACTACTATTTTCGACCTTCGCTCAGACACGGAGATTGCCAAGTACAATGCAGCGACTCCACAACTCACAGGAGTAACGATATTACATACCCCAGTGTTCGCGAAGGAGGACTACAGTCCGGAACGTATGGCACAGTGGGTCCTCGTGTTGATGCTCTTCCGCCATTCAGATCCATACGTATTCCACCCCGCAGACGCTTCCAACTCTACGCCAGCGGAAAAACAGAGGTATAGTCCTCCGTTAGGCATTATACTCTATACCTGTTCATCTTCGCAGGCGTTCATGCAGCTTTATTCCGAGATTCTCGATGCGGGCGGGCCCGCGTTCGGCGCTATTCTTCGCCACGTGCGGGACGCACCTAACGACTCATTTATCTTCCATTGCACTGGTGAGCCCCCCACTTGATGTAGCCATCTCTTGTTAGTTAAAAATCTCTCTTAGCGGGAAAGGATCGTACCGGGATCGCAGCTGCCTTGCTCCTTCTCGTCGGTCTCTCCACAGACATTTCCCTCTGCTTTTTGCTGACCCTCTCCAGCTCGCTGGCGCTTCTCCAGATGTCATCTCAACCGATTACGCTCTGACTCGCATCGGGCGCGAGCCAATGCGCCCTCTCATTTTGTCCCGTCTTGCACGGGAGCCCTTATTTGCGTCGGATCCAACGGCTGCTCATAATATGTTGTCGTCCAGGTGCCAGTTATCCCACCCATCGATGACATTTTCGCTGATCGGCTGAGCAGGGAAGAGACGATGCATGCATTTATACGAATGCTAAATGAGCGCTATGGCGGTGTGGAAGAGTATGCGCGACGCGTATGCGACCTCACTGATCAGGACATTGCCATTATCCGACGGAATCTCGTCGCACCAAAGCCCTGATGCTGATTCGGGGTTTCTGCGCATCCATCATCGAAACCGCTCCTGCATTATAGTTGTAATTAACACATAGAAAGTTCCGACGCAATTAATTGGCTTGTAAGATACACAGCATGCGAATACGAAGTACGTAGGTAAAAACGAATTGAAAGCAAAGGGAAAGCATAACACACTGTCCGTCCTATCATGATCACATGTCATGCTTTCCGCACAAGGCTTAGCCCCCGCTTTGGCCGCGCACCCAGGACTTGGCCCTGCGCAGTCAAAGTCGTCGCCACGCCGCCCTGAACCCTCGCGCGGGGGTTAAGTGGGCTCAACGCGCCGGGACGTCCATTGCTGGCAGTACTACTACTCAACGACGAGGGACCGGTGGACCGGGAACCTCCCCAAGTCCCGTGACGCGCCGTCGCGGGCAGGGCGCTCTGGAAGTGCGGAACTCGGAGTGTGGCACTGATGTCTGGTGCGCTGCCTAGGGCGGCGCGACGTGCGCGTTCGTGCCGTGTCTGCACAACGCGGAAGTGTGCGAGAAGTTCGGGCCACTTAATTTCGTCACTGCAAGCTTTGAACGTGTCGCCACAGTTGCAACAGTACTCCTGCAAGAGTGTCAGCGTGGGAATTCTACACAGTAAAAAATAATGCGGGCAGACGGTTTGGGTGCTATATGCAGGAACCCGGCGGAGTTCACAGCGTTCAGTCGGTTTCGTAGGGAGATGAAGGCAGAGCTTTGTGGTAGGAGCATGAGAAGGCCATACAAACATTTGAACAAGTACGGGTATCGATCAGGTTCTAGAAGCTGCAAGCGAATGTCTAGAACACTTTGCATATGAGCATGAGTAGGGCTTCTAGTAATTGTTACTGCGCGCACAAGTGAAGACAGGAGACTCGATGAGCTGAACTAGTTTGTCAATTTGAACTAGGATTTGGACGGTCATTTCAAGGTCGGCGCTGCAAGATCGAGTCAGCCTTATTTACGCGGGAATTAAGGAGGGTGAAAACGCGCAATATGCCAAGAAGGTTGGACGCATGCTCATATGCCTGAGCTAGGAGGCAGAGCGAAAATACGGCGACGGCATTATGACACCACGATCGATATAATGTCACAAAAAGTGCTTGGCCATCTTGCTACAGGTAAAACATGAGCGATCGCCAAAGAAGAGAAGTCGAACACACCCGTGTCTCGAGACTCTTTAGCCGTCTGCGGAAGTCGGCAAGCTCAGGCGATGTGATGAGAATTGTGGAGAGTTTCTGCACGATACACTGCGCAAGTCAAGGTCCTAGCAAATTTTGAGTAAATCCGAGGGTGGCAGCAGGACCCACATTCCACACCTCTTCCTTTTCGAGAATTTCGGCGAATGCCTTGTAAATGCGTTCCGTACTGAGGTTGAGGCACAATTGTCTAATAATGAGACTTCCGCGTGTATCGAGCAGCCTTCTATCCGTGCTGAAAAGATCCAGCAAGTTGATCATAAATGCCTTAAATACTATCATCCGAGGCGGAGGAAATCTGCGCGAGTAGTTGCAAATCATGTTTGATGACCTCCTCTGAGGTGTCAGACAACGTCTTAAGCAATGCAGGGAACGTTCCGTCATCCATGGCAAGAATCTGGGCCGCATAAGTAAAAAAAAGGGCCCCGAGGAAACCAGAGTAGCGCGCACCTTCTTCGGTGCCTTCTGATGCAGCATGATAAGCCATTTAAGTGCGGCGACACGAGTTTCCTCGTGCTCGCTCAAGAATTGTATTGTCAGGGCGTTCACGGTGCTCTGATAGTCAAACGTATCTGCAGATACTTCATGCTCCGGCACAGATGCAGGGCCTGCCACGCTCCCCAGCGATTGAGGAGAGGGTGGCCGCGGCGTCGGCGAACGTGCGGGCAGCTGGCTATCCAGTGGTGCCAGGAGGCGCGGCGGCTGAGTGCCGTCTGCCTGCGCCTGTAAACTTGCACGCTTCTGGATAGCAATGTTACTTGGAGTCGGTGTGGCCGTGGAATCTGTCAGCGATTCAACTGAGCCCGACTCGCGCGAGGCTGGTATTTGCGTATTCTGGCGAGACGGCGGAGGGGACGCCGGGACAAGGGAAGGAGAAGCGGATGGGCCACGAGCGACTACAGGGGCGGTTCGCTCGCTTGGTAATGTGCTTTGGCGGGATGGTGGTTCGGAAGGGGATGGTAGCGATTGAATCACGCTGAGAAGGAGTTTGTTTGTGCGATTGGCGGAGGATTGAATCATGGGTACGTGGTGTGCAAGGTTGGGGAGAATGGCTGGGATGAGACGTGGGGTGAATGGCACCATGACCTCTTGAGTAAATGTCAGGAGTTCTGCAAGCCAAAGGAGCGCGGTCGACTGTTGTATTTCGTCATCTAAAGAGATTTAGTCGCTCGAGTAATGTAATGAGTTGCCACGCTCACGTTGTGCGTCAAGCTGTTGGATCAAAATTTCGATAATTGCAGCGTAATCAATTCGAACACCTTGCCCCGGAACCCAGTCTGCATAAGATGAGCGGTCTGTCAGGGTGCAGGGCAGTGACGTACCTCCCACATCCCGTTCATTCACCTCCGACTCGACGTCCCCGTTTGGTTTTTCTCCTTCAGCTGGTGGCGCAAGGGTCGAGTCACCATTAAGGAAAGAGGCTCTCTCTGTTTCAGAGAGAGTAGCGATATCTGGTGAGCGCTCCTTAATCCGCTCGACATCCGTTCTGTTTTGCTCTTCTGGTTCTGATTCTCGAAGGCGTTGCTGCTCCTCGCGGTGCTTCCGTACAATCGTTACCTCGCGGATCTCACGCAGGAACTCGGCAAGCAGGTTTTCTGCTACAATACGGACATCTTCTGTTGGATCTGACAGATATTTTCTGGGCGGGAGGTAAGTTCCAAAAGGAGATATGATCTGAAGTAAACACTCACAGTAGCCCATCCAGAAGATGCGGAAGATATGTAATTAACTCGAGCTCCGGCACAGAATCAAGAACGGAGATCCATGAAACTAGAAAGGAACGCGTGAAAGGCGAAACTACATAAATGCGATCGGAGAGGAGGGGGATGAAACGAGAAAGAGAGAACGCTCGATGCGGCGCCGCGCTTGTGCCGTCGTCATCGAGGTGGGGGACAACAATTCCATTGTCATTGTCAGCGGCACGACGCTTTTCTGTCTCGGGGAAGTGAGGAACGTAGTAAGAAGCAGACTCTGCGACGATATCTTTGAGTAAGCGGTCAAGGAGCTCTGCGCCATTTTTGACGGACAACTCTGGATCCGCGGCCAACTCGAGGCGAGTAAGCACAAATAAGGAGAAAGAGGAGGGTGCTACCCACTTTACTTAACGCATCGAATATGGGATTAAAGTAAACCAGAACCTCTCCCTTTGACACCTTGGCAACGTATACAGACACTCTGCTGCGAAATATCGTACGCGATTCTCGGGATCGGAGAAACAGACAAGGAGGGCCTCGAGAAAACGCTCCATGTAAGGTGCTATGTCAACACCAAAGCAATGGCGGTACCCGCGAGGCCAATAAGACCTCCATTGCGGACGTGGAGAGCATTGGTGATCTAGAGAACATGTCGATAAGTTGATCAACAATTTGGCCAATACGTCGCTCGTCGCCTTGCTGATGACATTCACGGACAAGTCTGCATGAAAAATACGGATGTAAGGTTCGAACAGAAGAATATAATTGGGGTCTTGTCTGACGTACTTCTCAGGTCGAGCGCGGCGGCTTTCTGCGCTCGTACATTTGTCACTAATTGCTTCGCTATTGTTGGATCTGCGTGCACCGTTGGTACAGCGTGCGCAGGAAAAAGAGGGAGCGCTAACCCATTATATATAGCCCCGTTAGGTATTTGTGTCACGATAGGATTTGGAAAAATGTTGAAGGGGTATATGAAAGGATAGAATGATAACCAGTGCCAGTGACTAGGAGACCGTGACACCAACGAACTACAGTCGCCTGCCTGGGAGGAGCGTAAGCACATGACCCGGCCCGTGTGTTCCATCATTGTCGGACGCGACGCGCAATCTGCAACATCACAACCTCAACTCAAAACATAGGATGCTCTCTGTTGTTGGCTGCAAACTGACTGGAAGGAAACACTGTGCATGTTATGATCAGCCGTCATGTGTTAAGATACTTTCTTTTCTACTATCTTCTCCCTTTCTCTGGTGGTGCCCTCAATGCATTCTAGATACAATTCGATCGGAGGTCATGTGATCTGTATATTTACCCCTTCTGACCCCAGGCAGGCGAGATCCTCAAAACTACTCAACGTCTCCCTCAAGACTCTTCAAGAAGGTTCTAGTTAAGTACAAATGTCATCGTAACACCTTGTATTTATACTAGACTTCCCAAGAGCCCTATACCTCAGTTTCGAGCTACTTGTTGTATTTAGTGCTTGTTACCCGGAAATTGATTGCCTTTTCACTGTCTTATTCTGTGTATAAGACAGTCGTCAATAAAGATAAAAATCTTGTTATGGAGAATGTCAAGGAAGTAGCATAGTGAGCACGAGTAACTTGGCTACAAAGAGAAAGATGAAGGGAGAGGGAGAGGAGAAAGAGAAATGTGAAGACAACGGGGGAAGACTGCTGATGGTTACGATAACGGACTGCTTATGTCACTTGCCTTTTCTTTTCAACCTGTACTACATCGCTCCCGACTCTCTGATATTCTAGCCGTGTTCCCAATGCGTCATTAGCTCTTCGACTTCATCTCTTGAGACTCCTTGGACATCAGGAAAATGACATTTGCTAGAACGACTAGAATGGCTGGAATGGCTGGAATGGCTAGGGTGCCAGATTGTATTTACATATGTGGGAATAGCAGCAACTTTTTTTAATTTATTTGAATCAATTCTATTATGCGCTTGCGGATGGTGCCCAATTGCGTGGCCACATCAGGGTACAATGTAGCTACTAATTACTACGAACAATGAGGGAGTCGACACAAAGTCATGGTGGAAAACCCATAAGGAAAAAACTGAAGTAGTTTTCTAAAGTAGAGAGGCCACAGGGAAAAACAGAGGCCGTTCACAAAGCCAGAGAGAAAAAGGAACTTACTGGTCACCAAATTCCCCCCAAATCAGGCTGGCTCGCGAGGGCGAAGGGAGGTAACAGGCTTGGGAAGGCCCACATGTCCTGGAAGAACTCCAGCAGAAAGTCACCCAAGCTTGAGTGTACAAGGGGCATTCAAGGAGGACATGCACAAATGTCGCCAAGGAAGTGTCGTCGCAGGGGCAGTGCGAGAGGAGACTGGGAGGGAGGGGTGAAAGCGCTCCTGGTATTCAGCAACAAAGCATGGCCTGTGGCGAGGCACATGGCAGTGGAGCAGGTGCGACGTGTGAAAGGGACCTCACACTTCTTAGTAGGTGCCGTCCAAAGGGGATAGCAGTGATGAATCAATACTGGAGATGCTGGGCTGGACTAACTATCATACTTCCAATACGCATATTCTAATAAGACAGACTACATCCTTCTTTCTCTCAAACCACCACCATCAAGCTTGAGCCTTGCTCACTTTGGGGTTTTTTGTTAGATAGATTGTACCAAAAACAAGTTCTTTGTCCTCTCATTGTGGGTCTCAAAACCCATAAGCTGTAACGGGTGAGGCTCCGTGTACACTTAGAAACAGGAAGGGCAAAGGAAGTGACCTAAGTCGTTGGGCGTACCGCGGAGGCAAACGTCACGCGTCAAGTAATGACCAGGAACTGTGTCACCCACTGTGGTTTTGCAACCACGATGACGGCGTTCTGAAACTGGAAGAAACTGCAGCCCCAAGAGGACAAGATCCAAAGGATCGAGTCACACAGGGAGGCAGTACCATTAGCACTATGTATCGAACTCGTGTAGACAGTTACTCACCTGCAGCCCCAAGAGGACAAGATGGGGGCTACAGGCTGTTACAGAGGGTCTTATATACATTTCTCAGTGTAACGAGGTAAGCAGTAAGTGTAAGCAAGAATCAGCAAGTATCAGTCAGCTGTATTGCTGACTGAGCCTTATCTTTGTGATTCGTAAGCTGCTTTACTCTGCTGACTGATCATGCTCCACAGTGTGATGTCATAATGACGTCACTGTGGAGTAGATAACTGATATGTAGTCTAGCCCTTAGGTCTGGAACACGTCTATCTACTGATACATGTGATTCTGTGCTAAAATTGGCCATGGCCCAACCTGGGCCCTTATCTAGAGCTCCACTTACCTAGAACCTTCTAGGCTGGACTCTCTTATCTTGATAACAGCTCCACTTGGTCTAGAACCGTCTAGACTGTGGGCCTTGCCTATTGTGGTAAACACAATAGAGAATCGACTTGTTATTGTTGAGTGGCTCTTGTGCTGACTAAGCAGCATGTGACTATTACATGTGACTCGGTCACATGATCCATGTCACGACTACATTCCCATGATCACGTGTTGAGACTGCTGGGTAATCTTCCCACAGTCATGTGATCCAAAAGGGAGAAAAATAAAGGAAAAATAAAGTAGAGCCGTGACATTACCCCCTCCTAGGGCGTAACGTCCTCGTAAGCCGTATAGAGTTGTGTGGGCTGCCAAGGGGCAGTGGCGAAGTGGATTGCGGCAATCTTCCTAGGAGCTCCTGGGTTCTGTTGATAGAACTTTGAATGGAGTCCTGGCATGGGTTAGATTCCGTTCCGGTTCCCACGTATCTTCGCCTTCTCCATAACCCTTCCATCGGATAAGGAACTTGAGTGTGCGACCAAACATTTTGCTATCTCTGATATGGTCCACTTCGTACTCTTCCTCACCATCTATGGTAATGGGGTCTGGTGGTGTGGGCATCAGCCCGTTAACGTCGTTGCCTTTGTATAGACTGAGGCGGTCCACATGAATATGTTGTGGACTTTCAGTGCTGGAGGCAAGTCCAATTTGTAATCCAGGTCGCTAAGTTTCTTCAGAACTTTGAATGGTCCTAACTGTTTGGGACCGAGCTTCTGGGACTGCTGGTGGATTTTAATGTTTTTGGACTGCAACCAGACATAATCTCCCTCCTTTGGGAAATTGTGCCCTGATTGAGCTAGATCACGAGTCATACGTGTCTTGCTAAGCCTCATAGCTGCCTCTGCGTCGTCGGGCAGACGTAACTGTTGTAGGCGTTGGTCTAAACTGGGGATGCCAGTGGCACGTCCCGCGGGGATAGTGAAGTCCGGGGTATACCCATAGAGTAATTCAAATGGGGTATGATCCGTTGCTGAGGACTTCCTCGTGTTTAATACGAACTCCGCCGTGGGGAGTAGCTCGATCCAGTCATCCTGTCTCTTGCCAATGAAGAGTCGTAAATATTGTTCTATTTCTTGATTTTTACGCTCTGTCATACCATTGGCTTGTGGATGATAGGCTGTGGTGAGACTACTGTTCACCCCTAAACGCTTCAAGGTGGCGCGCATGGTCCTTGCTGCAAACTGGGGACCCCTGTCACTGACAATGCTTTTGGGGATCCCATGCAGAGGGAATACATGGTCGAAGTATATTTTTCCCACGCCATCTGCTGTAATACCACTTGTAACTGGGAAAGATGCACTTGCTTCGTATAATGATCCACTATTGTTAGGATCGCATCTTTCCCGGAAGAGGAAGGTAGCCCTGTGATCAGATCTACTCCGATCGTTTGCCAGGGTCCTTCTGGAACTTCCAGTGGTTGCAGAGGGGCGACTGGGTGCTTATCCATCCGATATCGCTGACATCGGTCGCATCCTTCGACATAGCGCGTAATATATTGTGCCATTCTGGGCCACCAATAATAGCGTGATACCAACTCGATGGTCCCGTTTTTACCAGGGTGACCGGCTGTAACCGAATCGTGACAATCCCGAATAATGTCTTTTCGGAGATCCGGTACATTGGGTACATAAAGTTTCCCTTTGTAGTAAACTAGGCCATCTTCTTCTTCCCAAAGGTTGACGCCATCTTCAAGGCGCTGGGAGCAGTCTTGGTAAGGGTTTTTAATCCTTCTATGACTTCTGCTTCCCTGCTTCCTGCCTTCTTTATGCGTTCCGTAAGGGGAGAACTTGTGGGCGATAATGTGCCCGTGCCGCACTAAGAAAGTGTTCCGGCTTGAGGACCTGGACTTGTTTGTTGTCCTCATTGTCTAACACCTGGTCTGCCGAAAATCGGCTTAAGGCGTCTGCTTGCATAAGGTGCCCCTTTTTGTATTGGATCGTGAAATTGAATCTGCTCAGGTAGAGAGCCCATCGTGCTTGACGTCTGGTGAGGTCTCGCATGGATCTCCACCATTCAATATTCTTGTGATCCGTTACTATTTCGAACTGGAGAAGCCCTTCTAAGAAGTGGCGCCAGTCTTCTAGGGCGCGGATTATGCCGAGCATTTCCCTATCGTATATTTCATAATTTCTTTCTGCTTCCGACATTGACTGATCGGAAGGCGATAGGGTGCCAAAGGCCATCGGTGTGTTTTTGGGATAATATGCCTCCAGTGGCAAATCCCGAGGCATCTGTTTCGACCCGGGTTGGGAGATCAGGATCGTAGATTGCCAAGATAGGCATCTGAATGAATCTCCTCTTTAAGGCGTCGAAAGCCTCTTGCTGTGGTCTTTCCCACTGCCAGGGTTGATTTTTCTTTGTCAGGTCAAGTGGTCTGGCAATAATTGAGAACCCTTGTATAAAGCGTCTGTAAAAATTGGCAAAGCCAATAAAGGCGCGGACTTCTTTTAGGGTTTTCGGTGTTTGCCAGTCTTTGACCACTTGGACCTTCCCAGGGTCCATCCTGACTTGTCCCTCAGATATGATAAGTCCAAGGTACTCCATGTGATCTTTATCAAAGTCGCATTTTTGGGGTTTCAAGTAGAGGTCGTACTCCTCTAGTCGCTTTAGGACTTCTCTGACATCCTTTCTATGCTTCTCTATATCTGGTGAGAAGACTAAGATGTCGTCCATATATACAGCGACTTCCCCTTTTGCGATCATATCGGAGAAGATGGAATTCATAAATCCCTGGAAGGTGGCGGGGCTATTTGTTAATCCAAAATACATTACACGTGGCTCAAAGAGACCACGGTTGGTGGAAAACGCCGCCTTATATTCGTCTCCTTCCTTTATCCGGATGTTATGATATCCCCATCATACATCCATTTTGGTAAAGATCTTTGCACCCTTAAGTCGATTGATAATGTCGACTGCAAGTGGAAGTGGGTATTTGTTTTTGACAGTAATATCGTTCAAAGGTCTGTAGTCTTGGATGAGACGAATTTTCCCATCCTTTTTCTTTATGAAGAATACAGGTACCGCCATCGGAGATTTAGATGGTACGATATACCCTTTCTGGAGATGCTCTTCCAGAAATTTGTCCAGTTCTACTTGCTCATTTGGTGACATGGGATAGACTTTGGCTTTCCATTGGGTTTTTGACCCAGGCACAATGTCTATGGTATGGTCCCATGATTGGTGCTGAGGGAGTCTTTGGGATTCTTCTTCTGAGAAGACCCGTGCGAAGTCTCTATATGGTGGAGGTACCAAATCTTCAAAAGATTTTCCTTCCGTACGAGTTAGGTAATCTTTTGTGTAGGCTTCTTGTGAATAAGTGAAGCCTGCACAACACCATAATCGTCGGTGGTACAGTCCAAGACTCCGTCTTTTACAAATTGTCGGCGTTCTAATCTGTTTGCCGATATTTGTTCTACTCCTGCAAACCAGTCGCTTTCGTCCTCCATGAGGATGTCTTTCTCAATGGAGTCTTGCAGGGTGACTTCGCCCCTTTCCCAATTAATAGAAGGATTGCTGTATTTTAACCATGGAAGCCCAAGTATGACCTTCTCTGGTCCTAGACTTGTGACCAGAAATCGGTGTTTTTCTACCCTTGACCCTATAGTGACTAAAGGGTGACCGTGTGGGTAATATCTCCGGCTATATTATGACTGCCGTCGATGTTATGTACTCGAATTGGGTTTTCCAATGGTTCTAGAAGCATCTTCTTTTGGGTGGCGAACTTATAGTCCAGGAACATGGCTGTTGCTCCTGAATCTATCATAGCCGCTACAGTGGTGCTTTTGTTTCGTCCTTCGAGAGTGACGTAAATATGGAAATGCTGATCGTATTTATTTATTACTGGTAACGTGCAGGAATCGATTTTTTCTTCTTTTTCAATTTTATCAAGCAAGAAACGAACCCTACTACGAACATGAGAGGAAGCACTAATACTATTGTTCATCTCACAAGCAGATGTAAATATGATCGAGTCATCCGAGTCAGTCTCAGAAACAGCACATATATCCGCTTCTTCGGTTGCGGCTACATCCGAAGAAGCCACTAAAAACTTGCCTTCAGAGCTTCGATTTGGGCCTTAAGGTCGGCCACCTGCTTCAGGAGCTCTGAGTTGTCGCTATTGGCGGGCGCGTTACCCTTTTTGGAGGTCGAGCTAGCATTAGCAGCCTGGGTAGGCTGGGTGCTTGCTGCGGCAGCTTGAGGAGCTGCAGGTGCCTGGCTATCAGAGCCAGCGACTTTTGCTGCTTTGGGCTTTCCAGCCCATTTGTGATAACAACCTGTGGTAATATGCCCTTTCTTCCACAGTGATTGCAGATTTGCTCTTTGTGGTTGCCGTTCGCCCAAGTATGGGCACTGCTTCCACATCCCGTGCACTTTCCTTTAAAGGCAGCTTTGTAATCATAAAAGCTTTTCTTTCCAGACCCTGTTTGTTGCTGTTTGGAGGCATCGATCTCCATAGCATTGGGGTCTTTTCGGTGCTGGGTTGGTTCAGGGAGAACTTCTCCCTTCTTTTCTGCTTCTCTTCGGCGTAATCTTTGGTCGATTAGCTGAGCAGATGTAAAGAGTGTCTGCATATCTGTGGGTTGCACGGCATAATGGCCAAGGTGTCTTTGATTTTGCCGGAAAGGCCATCGTAGAACCGATCGAAAAGGTCACGGTCCGACCATCCGGTTTGAGGTGAATGCTCGTCGAAGCGAGCTTTGTATTCTGCCACGCTGTGGCGTCCTTGTTGGATTTTCTTCAGCGCTGACCGCGCTGCTTCTCCAATATCGTGCGGTATAAACCGTGAAGTAAATGCCTGTTCGAAGTTACCCCAATTCGCTGAAAAGGGAATAACTCTGTTTTTTAATTGCTCCAAGTGCGGCAGAGCCCACGTTCGTGCATCTCCAGTCATTAAATTCAAGACCGCCAAGATCCAATCTGCGTCCCTCTTGGACCAGCTGGTTGTCGTGGGGTCATAGTCGTTCAAATTCCGCTTTTGGTTCCATCCCCAATTATGAAATGCTGCCAGGAAGTGCCTGGCGTCAGCCGAATTTCCCTTTCCATCCCAGGAAGCAGGTCGGGCAACGGAAGAGTCTTTTCCGGAGCCGACTGTCTGGGGAGGGGTTGGCTGTCCAAGCTGCTGGACCACTATTTGAACATCCGCGGAGAGCTGTGTGATGGCGGCCATCATGGCGCCCATCATATTACAAAGCTCTGCCGGTGTCATTGTAAGCGGGGTCTGCGCTGGCGGCGGGGGATTGGCACTGGGTCCACTGGGCCCGGTTGTGGGAGCGGTGCTAGCCATAGGACTAGTAGGACTATTCTGTCTGGCTGGAGGAGTGTCGCGACGAGTAGGAGTGCTGGAATCGGAAGGAGTGGAATTAGAAGAAGTAATATCAGGTACACCAGCTTGACGGAGTAATTCGTCAGATAACTGGGAAGCTAAATTCCTGATAAACTGTTGTTCTTCTAGTTCTGCCTCGATTGCAGGGGAGATTAAATTTTCTATAGGCGACGGTGCCGGCTAGGTAATCGAGAGGGCCTAGCGGAGCGAGAGTATGGAGGGTTGGGTGTTCTAGAACTTCTAGAAGCCACCGTTCAGTCGGTCAGATATTCTAATTCTGACCCTAATTCTTCTTCTTCTTCCCACTCAGCGGCGCGTGCACAAGGTCGGTGACCGTTACTTCTGTACCGGGGAGATACCAGTTGCCAAAAAGCTCTCTAAGTTCGGCCTCGGCAGACGGGTGGTGGTGTAAACGTTCAGTTATTTCGTTTAACCAGTTGCGCACCAGTCTGTTGGGTAAAGATAAATGTCCCGTTCGTCCTCGAAGCTTTCTTCAACATGTTGTTGGCTTCGCGGAGAGTAGGGGAAGTGGAGAGAGCGCCTTCTGACCCTTCTATGGTAGAAGAGGCGGGTGTGGCAAAATGTTCTTCTTGGGTGTTATCCCAACGGTAATGATATGCGAGATCGAAGGAGACTGTCGAGGGAAGGTTGTTGAAAGTAAAAGGGAAGTCGGGGTGTTGCGGAAGAATGTTCTCCGCAGTCACGTCTTCCTGATGCGGCTGCTCCTGAATAGGAAGCGGCGGCGTTAAAATGTGTCTCCTCTCCTTCAAGTTGTTGGACACGCTCTCGAGCGCGCCGGATGATACGGTCAACCCACGGAATACGCGGCGTTGTGGAAAAAGGTATGGAAGCTGGTCCGCTGGACCAAAAGCTTCGTAGTTTTGGTGTGTTTCGATGTTACAAGTGCCGCGCAACGCTAAGCACAGGATGGAAGGGTGTGTCAACCAAAGAGGCGAATACTAATGCACACAAGAGTGCACTAGCCAAGCTCCGCGGTAATGACAAACACCAGGAAAAATGATATGGGAAGTTACAGAGCCCAAGGCTGTCTGCCGCAGTCTCCTGACCTATTGGCTGCCTCTCACACAAGGGACACGAGCCCAAGTGCTCTGAAATCGGTTCTGACAGATGTCTCTCTGAGTTCGTCACCGGTTTCCCGGGGCCCCCTCAGCTCTGCCCAGTTTTACACTCCTTGGTAGGAGATCCGGCACAGATGATCCCCAAGCGCGTGTAAACACGACAACTCGAGTTTGGAATGACCAAGCAACCAGGATAACCACTACTCGGGTATATCTCTGATCACCGCCTCGGCTATGAATTATTGGCTCAACTCAGCTACTGTCTGATCAGGCCTCCGACCCCAGGGGTTGTAACTAAGACTGTGTGAAACACTACTACTGCTGTAAAAAAGGATTTAAAGTGCCGGCCCGAAACTGGGAGGACACGTAGGATACAATCTTGTCCTAATGTAACAGGTGAAGCTCCGTGTACACTTAGTAACAAAGAAGGGCAAAAATGTGGCGACCTAAGTCGTTGGGCGTACCGCGGAGGCAAACATCACGCGTCAAGCAATGACCAGGAACTGTGTCACCCAATGTGGTTTTGCAACCACGATGACGGCGTTCTGAAACTGGAAGAAGCTGCAGCCCCAAGAGGACAAGATCCAAAGGATCGAGTCACACAGGGAGGCAGTGTACCATTAGCACTATGTATCGAACTCGTGTAGACAGTTACTCACCTGCAGCCCCAAGAGGACAAGATGGGGGCTACAGGCTGTTACAGGGGGTCTTATATACATTTCTCAGTGTAACGAGGTAAGCAGTAGGTGTAAGCAAGAATCAGCAAGTATCAGTCAGCTGTATTGCTGACTGAGCCTTATCTTTGTGATTCGTAAGCTGCTTTACTCTGCTGACTGATCATGCTCCACAATGTGATGTCATAATGACGTCATTGTGGAGTAGATAACTGATATGTAATCTAGCCCTTAGGTCTGGAACACGTCTATCTACTGATACATGTGATTCTGTGCTAAAATTGGCCATGGCCCAACCTGGGCCCTTATCTAGAGCTCCACTTACCTAGAACCTTCTAGGCTGGACTCTTCTTATCTTGATAACAGCTCCACTTGGTCTAGAACCGTCTAGACTGTGGGGCCTTGCCTATTGTGGTAAACACAATAGAGAATCGACTTGTTATTGTTGAGTGGCTCTTGTGCTGACTAAGCAGCATGTGACTATTACATGTGACTCGGTCACATGATCCATGTCACGACTACATTCCCATGATCACGTGTTGAGACTGCTGGGTAATCTTCCCACAGTCATGTGATCCAAAAGGGAGAAAAATAAAGGAAAAATAAAGTAGAGCCGTGACAAAGCCGGAACACTTTCTTAGTGCAGCACGGGCACATTACCGCCCACAAAGTTCTCCCCTTACGGAACACATAAAGAAGGCAGGAAGCAGGGAAGCAGAAGTCATAGAAGGATTAAAAACCCTTACCAAGACTGCTCCCAGCGCCTTGAGAGATGGCGTCAACCTTTGGGAAGAAGAAGATGGCCTAGTTTACTACAAAGGGAAACTTTATGTACCCAACGTACCGGATCTCCGAAAAGACATTATTCGGGATTGTCACGATTCGGTTACAGCCGGTCACCCTGGTAAAAATGGGACCATCGAGTTGGTATCACGCTATTATTGGTGGCCCAGAATGGCACAATATATTACGCGCTATGTCGAAGGATGCGACCGATGTCAGCGATATCGGATGGATAAGCACCCAGTCGCCCCTCTGCAACCACTGGAAGTTCCAGAAGGACCCTGGCAAACGATCGGAGTAGATCTGATCACAGGGCTACCTTCCTCTTCCGGGAAAGATGCGATCCTAACAATAGTGGATCATTATACGAAGCAAGTGCATCTATTCCCAGTTACAAGTGGTATTACAGCAGATGGCATGGGAAAAATATACTTCGACCATGTATTCCCTCTGCATGGGATCCCCAAAAGCATTGTCAGTGACAGGGGTCCCCAGTTTGCAGCAAGGACCATGCGCGCCACCTTGAAGCGTTTAGGGGTGAACAGTAGTCTCACCACAGCCTATCATCCACAAGCCAATGGTATGACAGAGCGTAAAAATCAAGAAATAGAACAATATTTACGACTCTTCATTGGCAAGAGACAGGATGACTGGATCGAGCTACTCCCCACGGCGGAGTTCGTATTAAACACAAGGAAGTCCTCAGCAACGGATCATACCCCATTTGAATTACTCTACGGGTATACCCCGGACTTCACTATCCCCGCGGGACGTGCCACTGGCATCCCCAGTTTAGACCAATGCCTACAACAGTTACGTCTTGCCCGACGCGACGCAGAGGCAGCTATGAGGCTTAGCAAGACACGTATGACTCGTGATCTAGCTCAATCAGGGCACAATTTCCCAAAGGAGGGAGATTATGTCTGGTTGCAGTCCAAAAACATTAAAATCCACCAGCAGTCCCAGAAGCTTGGTCCCAAGCAGTTAGGACCTTTTAAAGTTCTGAAGAAACTTAGCGACCTGGATTACAAATTGGACTTGCCCCCTGCACTAAAAGTCCACAACATATTTCATGTGGACCGCCTCAGTCTATACAAAGGCAACGACGATAACGGGCTGATGCCCACACCACCAGACCCCATTACCATAGATGGTGAGGAAGAGTATGAAGTGGACCATATCAGAGATAGCAAAATGTTTGGTCACACACTCAAGTTCCTTATCCGATGGAAGGGTTATGGAGAAGGCGAAGATACGTGGGAACCGGAACGGAATCTAACCCATGCACAGGACTCCATTCAAAAGTTCTATCAACAGAACCCAGGAGCTCCTAGGAAGATTGCCGCAATCCACTTCGCCACTGCCCCTTGGCAGCCCACACAACTCTATACGGCTTACGAGGACATTACGCCCTAGGAGGGGGGTAATGTCACGGCTCTACTTTATTTTTCCTTTATTTTTCTCCCTTTTGGATCACATGACTGTGGGAAGATTACCCAGCAGTCTCAAACACGTGATCATGGGAATGTAGTCGTGACATGGATCATGTGACCGAGTCACATGTAATAGTCACATGCTGCTTAGTCAGCACAAGAGCCACTCAACAATAACAAGTCGATTCTCTATTGTGTTTACCACAATAGGCAAGGCCCCACAGTCTAGATGGTTCTAGACCAAGTGGAGCTGTTATCAAGATAAGAGGAGTCCAGCCTAGAAGGTTCTAGGTAAGTGGAGCTCTAGATAAGGGCCCAGGTTGGGCCATGGCCAATTTTAGCACAGAATCACATGTATCAGTAGATAGACGTGTTCCAGACCTAAGGGCTAGATTACATATCAGTTATCTACTCCACAATGACGTCATTATGACATCACATTGTGGAGCATGATCAGTCAGCAGAGTAAAGCAGCTTACGAATCACAAAGATAAGGCTCAGTCAGCAATACAGCTGACTGATACTTGCTGATTCTTGCTTACACCTACTGCTTACCTCGTTACACTGAGAAATGTATATAAGACCCCCTGTAACAGCCTGTAGCCCCCATCTTGTCCTCTTGGGGCTGCAGGTGAGTAACTGTCTACACGAGTTCGATACATAGTGCTAATGGTACACTGCCTCCCTGTGTGACTCGATCCTTTGGATCTTGTCCTCTTGGGGCTGCAGCTTCTTCCAGTTTCAGAACGCCGTCATCGTGGTTGCAAAACCACATTGGGTGACACAGTTCCTGGTCATTGCTTGACGCGTGATGTTTGCCTCCGCGGTACGCCCAACGACTTAGGTCGCCACATTTTTGCCCTTCTTTGTTACTAAGTGTACACGGAGCTTCACCCGTTACAATTACATCCCTTGGTTATGACTATGCTGCACACCATCCCATAAGTTGCACAATCATCATTGATTGGTGAGCCAGTCAAGTGGGAAGAGCTGGAGGATGAAGATCAGGTGTACTGCTGTCACCAAGGCATCAGAGCTTGCACAGAAAGCTGTGCATGGGAAGGAAGAAAAGACTTTTGATGATCTTGTGCCTGTGGAATATCACAGAAATTGTAAAGTATTCTCAGAGGAAGAATCACAGCATTTTCCACCATTATGACCCTGGGACCATGCAATCAACTTCTCCCCAGAGCTGCCACCTTCTGTTGACTGTAAAATATACCCTTTTATGAAACCTGAACAGGAGGCACTCACCATATTCTGGGAAGAACACCTAGGCCAAAGGATACATTTGCCCATCCACATCACCCTATGCTTCACCCTTCTTCATCAAAAAGAAAGATGGCAAATTATGTCCTGTCCAGGATTACCATAAAATTTAAAATTAATGTGTTAATCATACAAAACACCTATCCCCCCCACTCATCTCTGAACTCATCAACACCATGTGTACTAAATCTCTATTCTCTAAAATGGATATCCACTGGGGATATAACATATACACATTTGCAACAGCAATCAACCTAAAGCTGCATTCAAAACAAACCAATGGCTGTTAAAGCCCAATGTCATGTTCTTCAGCCTGACAAACTCCCCAGCAACCTTCCAAGCAATGATGAATCACATTTTCTGAGATCTTATCCTCACTGGTGAAGTCTTAGTCTACATGGATGACATCCTTGTAGCCATGGAATATGATTTCAACCATCATCACACTAGAGTCCATCATGTACTTGACATCCTGGCTGAACATGATCTCTACTTGAAGCCTACAAAATGCACATTTGAACACTTCATCAAAGGCCTTTCCAGAATTGCAAGACCATTAAACAACCTGCTCAAAAAAGACACACTGTGGCATTGGGAGGAAGAAGAAGAACAAGCCTTCAACTGTATCAAAGGCATTATAGGCTCAGAACCTGTTCTAATCCAGCCAGACCTCATGCAACCATTCAAACTCAAATGTAGATGCCTCAAGCTTCACCAATGGGGCTGTGATATCCCAACATGATGCAAAAGATATCTCACATCCTGTGGCATTCTATTCAGAAACATTCTCAGCAGCAGAGCACAACTATGACATCTGGGATCAAGAATTGTTAGCAATTGTCAAAGCATTGTGACATTGGCACCCTTACTTGGCTGGCACCCCATATAAAACCACTATTCACACCAACCATTCCAACCTCCTGGAAAGAACCACACAAAGTCAGCCACTGTATCACAAGGGAGGTTCTAGAAATAGAGGAATACAACTTCACCCTGAAACATGTTGCCAGAAGTCACAATGCACAAGGTGATGCCCTCTCATGGCAAGCTGCCCCTTCACTTGAGGAAGACAACAACAATGTCACTGTCCTCCCCAAAGATGTCTTCACAAATGTGGCAGTTGTCAGTCTTCACAATATAGATCTCTGGGCCCAGGTCTCACAGAATATGAACCAATCCCTGTGCCACTCCTGGGCTGATACACATGGCCTAAAGCAGATCAAGGGTTTGTGGTGGAAGGACAGTGACCATCTGGTTGTCACTGGTGGTGACAACATTAAAAGGGGGGTGATCCATTTTCACCATGACCTCCCTTCTGCTGGCCACCCAGGCATTGCCAACACATATGCCTTGGTCAAATGTGACTACTGGTGGCCAAACATGAAGAAAGACATTGAGAACTATGTCAAGGGATGCACTGACTACCAGGCAAATAAAGTAAACATGCACCCTAGACCACCAACACACACTCCCATCAACTCCCTTCATGACAACACCTTTTCAGACTATTGCAATGGACTTCATCATCAAGTTGCCAAATTCTCATAGTTTTGACTCTGTCCTGATAGTCATGGACCATGACTGTTCCAAGGCCACAATCTTCATACATTTTTGAGGCAATCTCAGCAGAAGGCATTGCAAAGCTGTACCATGACCATATCCACCACCACTATGGCTTACCACAGAAGATCATCTCAGACAGGGTCCCATGCACCTCTTGAACCTAGAAGCCCACAAATGTCCCATCTGTTACACAATGTATCAACTAATTGGAAAAAGCACAGAAATCAGCCAATGAGAGCCTTTTGAAGGTGCAATGGCCACTGACAGTGAAGCCAACAAGGTTCATCCCTTATGACATCAGAGATTAGGTGTGGCTTGATGGATGTAATATCCACACATCACACCCCACTGCAAAACTAGCACCCTGATGTCATGGACCCTTCCACATCAAACAGAAGCTGTCAACAGTGACATATGAACTAGAACTCCCAGTGACATGGAAGATTCACCCTGTCTTCCATGCAATGTCACAAACTACCCAGCATCCTACAGCAAGACATGGGGACACAGCAAGAACAACATCCACAAAGCATTTGGTCTCCCCTGAGGGGACTAGTTCCCAGCTTGTTCATGATGTCCCATGCAGAAGCTCAGAAGAACAGCACTATGAGACCTACAGGGTAGGAAAACCATCCCACATTTCATACCCTTAAATAGTGTAAAATGATAAATTTATGATATAGTTTTTGTGTATTGATAAGCCCCAGAATGGAATAAGTTTCATCCAGAGTTGGAATGAAAATCTACTCCAAAGAGGAGTGAAAAGGTGGTTTTTTACTACATGTAAGGTATGAGTCAGTTGGATGAATTCCTCCTGAAGTTTGACCCAAGTTCATCCCATGCCAAATTTGTCTGATGGGATGGTTTTCATCTTTATATGGGCAAAAATAACACTCCTCTACATGGGTTGAATTTCATCAACTTTCCAGGGTTCTTTGGAGTGGAAACTTTATCTACTTTGTGTAATAGTTTCATCATCAGGTTTCATACTGCTAGTAGTAAATTTTCAACTGTTATGGACAAGAATACATGCTGAACACTGGGATGTAACCATCCCTTCATGGACTTTTCAAAACATTGTTATTGGCCAAAATTCAGGCCATACTAACACAGAAAAATGTCATAATGTTTCATGCATTGCCTGTATCTGAGCTACCCCCATTACCTTCAAGTCCATCATCCTTGTCATCATCATCCTCCCTGTCCTCATCATCCTTGTCATTATCATCCTCTTCATCCTTGTCCCTATCACTTGCGACATCACCCAGGTTTGTTATTTCAGCAAAATATCCACATTTATGGGCATAGGCATGCTTGTTCTTGAGGCTGGACTTGATAAATTCTTCAATTGCCCAGCCATGTCAGAATTGCTTGAAGTAGTGATGGTGCTCTTGAGCCTAGGAGATCCATCTAAAAATGAGAAAGATGAGAAGATAAGAACTTACCATTGCAATGATTTTGGCAATAATCAGACTGGCTTTGGTTGGCAGTGCCATGTAACAGAACAGTCAAGCCCAGCTGTGGCAGTTAAGTCCTGGACACAATGCTGCTAATCCTCAGCAAGACCATGTGCATAATGGATCAACTTATGCAAAGGGCAGTGTACAGGTTGCTATTGTCCTCAAGGTGCATTGCAGTTTGTAAGTTGAATCTGCTGCTAGTGACACTGCTTCCACTTGGTGGCTGTGGTATCATCATTGCAGTATTCTCTTTAGCAGCTGCAGCCTTGTGCAAGACATTATTCTCAGCTGATGATGGTGTCAGGAATGTATGAAGGAGAGAAACAGTGTTTGCACCTCTTAGTTTCTTCAACCAAGCCTCAAAGACTTTTGCTGGTGTTCCTGATTAAGTGCAACACAATAAGCAATAACATCTCAATGCAAAATAGGGAAGTACTAACCTTGTGCTTTCTTTCCAAGAGAGATCAATGCCAACTTTGCCTTGCCACCTTGCTTGGATTTCTTATGTGCTGTGGATTTTGCCATGAGGACTGGTATGTACAGTTGTGGAGGTGAACCACAAGATAAGTCTTCTGGTGTAGGATACAATTAGCACATTCAGGAGGGCACATTTTACATAGACTACACTTGACATACAGGGTGGCTCATTGCTCAAGGCTGGAGCTTGTGTGTTGGGAGTGAGAGGAACTGCAAAGACAGGGATGCAATTAACACATTCAGTGGGATGCTTTATCATATAAAGACACAGGAAGACCTTACATTGCTCTGCAGCATTCCAGATCTTGAACTTTGGGTAGGCAGTTGCTGGGTAGACTAAAAAAACCTGCAATATATAAAGTGGGTTACAAGTCAGGAAATCCACAGCACATTTGAATGACCACAAACCAAAAATCCTCCCATGTTCACCCTGCTATTCACAATCATGCCCAAAGTATTATTAGCATCAGCAACAGCACCTCCAATGTTGAGGAAAGCCTGACAGAACCAGACACAGAGCTTGAACATTATTCACCAGAGAATCAACTTGGCCTACCAGAAAATAGAGCATGGGTTGATTATCCTGAAGTCTCCAACATCTTGGAGGTAAATGGTAAGCACTGGTTTGACTGCAGGCAAATGAAAGTTGAAACATTAATGCCAGAGAACCTGGCCCAGTCCCAGTCCCTGATGGGGAAGTAGATGTCAGCATTATCCAACCATCAGAATGAAAGGTATGCAAAGATACTTGATAAGTTGTAATGACACTAATATTGGAAATTCAGGAGAACATCACTTAGTGAACCTGGTCTTCAACATAAACATTCAAAGTGGGGAAGAAAGCAAGAGTATGAGACAAAGAAAGAGGATGGTCTGGTGGGATGACTCAGAAGAGGTTTGAACAAAAGCAGGGCAAAGTCATGTGACTGGAGACCAGAACTTGAAGGAAATTAGTCACAATGCCCACTGACAGAAATAGAGTAACATATGATACTTCCACAACATTATCATAGCCCAAAACCTCAGTTTTGAATGGATGGGCTGAGTTAATGTGGGTGAAATGAGCAGTTATTCTGAAGCCACTTAAAGAGTGAATGCAATTCATCCAGCACTTTGACGAATCATGTGATTTAAAGTAAACAACAGCAAATTCTGTTGAACCAAGATAGTGGTTCAGAGGTCCCGGAATAGCAGTTCAACATAATTACAATCATGCATAGATAACACAAGTCAAAAATGTGTTCATCTAAGATCTGACATGTGATCAAATCACATCATTAAATGAGATAACTCAATAATGCATTCATTTAATCTGGTAGCCAATATAGCACATAGATCTGCTATAGATGAAGCAGTTGCTATTGCATTATTGACTGCATCTAAGCCTACAAGTCTAATCAAGGTGAGATAGCTAGCAGTGATGTAGCAAGCTGCACTGTGCCTTTTCCGCACATGATGTACATAGAGACAAACAATACATTGTTGATTGTTTTGGCAGACATTCTGATACTTGGTTATCTCAATTGATCCCAGCTATCAACACCCATCCTAATGTGCCTCACTTCTCCCAAGCCCACCTCATAGCTATCTGGAGATGGTGGACTCAAAGAGGTGCTCAAAATGCAAGAAGTCCCTAGGTCTCAAAAGATTTCCACTGAAGGCAAATGTTTTAATGTGAAGTGCAACATGTTCTCTCTGCATAATAACGGCAAAAGGCAATAGACAGGCCAAGAAGAACTTGGAGAAGGTTCAGAACTCTGAAACTAATGGGGTTCAGGATGTGTCAGGTGAAAGCTTATCTGTCTTGCCACTGAATGAATTTTTGACTTTCCTGGGAAGGCAGAAAGATGTGATCAAGGTTGAAGCAAATGTGAATATCAAGGATCTAGTGGGTTACACTGTTAGGAGGGAGTGTGCAGATGCCATTGTCAATCTGATGTGGGAAGTGATGAGTTATTGGTTCCTGTGTGTAACACTTCCTTCTTTTCATTACAAAATTATGAATCTCTTTGTATCAGTTACCAGAGTAAATATGACCACAAATGATCTGTGGGCACATCAACATGTTACATCTACACTTGTGCCCAAAATACTGATTGGCAGCATGCCCCATCAAAGAGCCACCAAGAAGGTGTCAAAAATCATGATAAAGAATCAATGGAAACCTTTGACTGCTCTGGTTGGATACATATAACCTTATCTGACCATTCTAGTGTTGTCTTCATTAAATTAACACACTGTGAAGATCATGTCCCATATTGTCCTATTAATATCCCAGAAGAAGTTGAGTGATACATCCAAATTAACCTCAAATTAACCCCAACACAGGTAAGTAAACATCATTGGGTCTTGTCTACAAAATCCTCACATCTTACAATAAGCTCTGGACTGAGATTCTGAAGAAGCATCTAAAGCCATCCTTCATGCACAAATTTATCTATCAGTTATGGTCATGATTGTCCAGTCATACCTGGAAAAGGGATGAGGATGAAGTCCAGTCAGCATGGCTCCTTCTTGAAGAGTTTAAAATGCCATCACCAGATCACCAGTACACCATGGAATCAATACCCATTGAAGAGGAGGAGGGGATCACAGTTATTGCATTTGCACTACCCAAAATTCTTTGTCAATGGGGAGGGCATCTCCATGAACTACAGTTAGATTCTGCATGTGAGTCTTCCATTTACAAATAACAACTTGAAGCTGACCTGACAATGGCCAGGGAACACAAATGGAGTGCGTTTTGAAGTTTTTGCACTTCTCAGTGAAATCTATGGGTCAGGGTTACCTCTTGGATATCTCCTGATCCAGTCAAACATTGGTGAACTGGGTGCCAAAGAACTATTTCTCAGCTGTTTCATTTCATACATCAACATTCATTGGAATTTGTGGATTATTTTTACACTTACAGACAAGGATTGGTCAGAAATAAATGCATTTCTTGCTGTCATACCAGATGCAAAGCATCAGATTTGCTATTGGCATGCCATCTGAGCAGTCAAGATGTGCTTGTCAATCCTACAACATGCCCCAGCACCCTATAATGTCGAAATTGCAAAAGCCAAGTTCAGCTGGATTGACAAATCATTCATCCTGGTTCATCAATCTAGTGATAAGGTTTGTGTCTGCATGCCTTGTGTTTAAAATTCATTATGACAAAAATTGACAGCCTGGAACACATTATATTGCTACAAAAGCAATTCCTCGACTTGTAGTATGCCTAAATGGAGTCTTACAAACACTCAATATGCCTCTGAAGGAGTGGCTAACCATCCAAATTCCCCCAATCCCAATATCCAATAAATCACTCCATCCATCCCAGCTACCCACCACTAACACCAATCCATCTCCATCAAGTAATGAGGGGGTTGAGCTGGATCTTGATGGGTTGTTGGATGAGGGTGGCGATCTGATAGACGAGCTCGATGAATGGCTTGGTTCTGATTCTGATCCAGGCTCAGAGTTGGATGAGGAAGACAAAGATGATCCAGAATGGGATTTTGAAGAGGGTGAGGCAGAAGTGAAGGACATCACATATGTATTTTGCCCAGTGCCCCACAGAAAACCAATCCTTCATCTATTCACAAAACACTTCTGTCAGCATCTGGCTTTTTCTGAACAAAATGAGGGACCATGCAGTGCAACAGAAATTCACAAGTGTGCTGTCATAGAAATGTATCAGTTCTGTCACCAATGGGGACTTCAGGAAGTGTGGGGATACCTTTGGACCGTGTGGTATGTGCTACCCAAGTGGAAACTCTGGGCATGCTTGACATCTCCATACATATCTTAGTGGCAAACAACAATGGGAACTGAAAACCTCTGGAGGCAGTTAAAGCACAATCACCTGCACCACATGCTTCAACCTTGCCTTGATTAGCTTGTCTGGATTCTCATAACTAAAGTCACACCCGAGTACATTGCACATGCAGAAGTCCTTGAAGACACATATTGTTTGGGCCGCTCAAAGCCACTTTCAACCTATCAACAGTACTTCAAGGTGTCTTGGAAACAGCTCATGGAAGCATCCATCAGTAAGAATATCTATGTTACAGATGTTACTATGTGGACATGCAATTGTGGACAGCAAAAGTATCAGAGCCAGCACCTCTGTAAACATCTTGTCCAATCAGTACAACCTCCCCCCATGTGCTTCTGGTGTCAAGTTTTCTGTCACTGTGTTTTGCCACTTTATCGCCACCCTGCTCTTGTATCCAATATTGAAGGGATGAAGGTTGAGCACCTGGATCCAGATGAAGGCAGTATCACTGATGGAGATGATCATGTTTGGATGGGAAATCCAGATATGCTGGTGGAAGGCCAATGGAGAGAGTTTGATCTTGAGGGGATGCTAGGCAAGCAGCCACAGAGTGTGATGTCAACAAGTACTGAAGAATTGTCATTGTTGGCCAAACTTGACATGGAAGAGGTACAAGGACTGCTCAATGGTGGAGATGAGAGTGATCTTGAGGAAGAGGTACATCAATTACTCAAACAATCATCAGAACAGCTACTCATTCTCATCAAAACTACGAATCAAGATTAATGCACTTTTGTCATGGGCAGACAAGCTTGTTGAGGCAGCCAAGATTATCCGATCGCAACTCCTGCACAAAAATCGAATCTGGATCAACAGCATGGTGTCACAGGACATCAGAGCCAATGCTAGTCGTCTGGCAAAGGATGTTCAACATCTAGAGAAGACAGGAACATGATGACCATGCACCTGGGCCCGTGCTGGTGATTGTGAGGCTGCACAGACCTCACAGAACACCATGGGATATCAAATCTGAGGTAAGAACTTAGATTCATGATGATTTACTTCTACATTCCATGTAATGTATAATACAGCTTGCATATTTTATTCTATGTACTAAAAAAATGGTTTCCTGCTGTCAAATGCCCAAAACTGAAGTACATGACTCCAATGTGATAAAATTGCCCTTTATTGTTGAATTCATGGAACAGGCATAGTGCAACTTGTACTAGATACTACATCACTACTAGCTATCTCACCTTAATTAGACTTAGAGGCTTAGATGCAGAATAATGTGATAGCAACTGCTTTATCTATAGCAGATCTATGTACTATACTGGCTACTAGATTAAATGAATGTGTTTTTGACTTGTGTTATCTATGTGTGATCATAATTATGTTGAAACACTATCCCAGAACCTCTGAACCACTATCTTGGTTCAACAGAATTTGCTGTTGTTTACTTTACATCATGTGATTTGTCAAAGTGCTGGACAAATTGCATCCAGTCACTTAAAGTGTCCTGCAGAGGCAGAACATTCTTGACAATTGCATGATAGCCCTTCATTGGATGCTTGATGTTACAGACTATGACTTCCATTTGATCCATGGCATGTGCTCAATGCCTGATGGATCTGATGCAAATGGACAAGTTGGTTGGTTATGTGTGGATCTGCTGGTGTACTGCTTGACATGGACTGTTGCTTTGTAAATGTAAGTGGCCAACTCTAGCTGGATACCTGAGGATACTCAAGGACTGGACATTCTGAACAATATCAACATTTGTCTGTTCCTCAGTCATGACTGCTAAGTGTCTCTGTGCATGTAACTGTGGCAGGTTAGTCACCCAAAAGACTGAAAGGTGGCATGAGGCTGGGCATGGTTCTTCACTTTTGATGTCAAGTATCCTTGCACAGAACCAGTCCTTGATACAGAAGACTGGACAAAAGACATCCTCTTGCACTTCCCTGAAGCAACAGGTCATTGGATGCCATACTCCTGTTTGACAAGCCCTTTCATTAGTGGAGGACCCTGCACATAACTCTATCACAGGCAATACCTAATGACCACACAGGAAATGTCAACAATCAAGGTTGTTCATTGCAGGTCATTCTAGAAGGAATTTTGGACTTGCAGATGGGCAAGGCAGGACTGTCTGGAGTCAACAATGGCCTCCCCAAACCACCCTTGCCTAGTGAATAGCAGGGGTAACCCCTGGGTATCTTCATTGGTACCTGTACCCATACCCATACCCATTGCTACAGGTATGGGTAACCCACAGGTTACCTGTGTAAATGTGTGCAAGTTCTTTGCTTGCATCACACATTTCAGATAACCAGCCCAGGCCATCCCAGTCAAGGAGATACACAACATGTTCATTTGTGGCTACTCAGGATCCCTCAATAATTGCTGATTTATGTTCAGAAGATTAAGTTTATTCTTTATTTACATTATTATTTTATTTCATTTTGTGGAACAGGCATGGTGCAGGCTTGTACTTTAGATGTACTATATCAGCTACTAGATTAAATGAACATGTTATCTTGTTATCTCATTTAATGATGTAATTTGATCATATGTCAGATCTTAGATGTATATTCTATGTATCTAATTAATTTGTGAACATGTTTCTGTTGTGTTATCTATGTGTGATCACAATCTTGTCAGACCAATGGAAAATCAAAGCTGTGATTGTTAAGTCAATGTTCCTTAATAGGAAGGAGATCAGACCAATATGCTGGTCCATGCAATGCAATGTAGTTGCTGCTCTATGCAGCCTGTAGATACACACAGGCCTTGTTTCAGTAAAATAAATTGATAATTAGATTATAGAATAGTCTAATGTAGTCTAGAGTGTATTTTAGATAGTGCCAGACTGGCAGAATTGATTGTGTGTTAATAAAACAGTTGCATCATGATTTTCAAGAGAGTGGATCACTGATAACACTTTTATAATATATTTACAGAAACCCTGTAGCATACATCAAATTTAATCTTGTCATTTGTTTGCTACAGATGTATTTTATCATTACATTTCTGCTGATCTTGTCAATGACCAATGACCACTTATACCCACCAAACCTGCTGTGCAGGTATGGGTTTCTGGCAGGTTGGGAGTTGTATACCTGTACCCATACCTGTCAAAACCCATGGTGCTTACCCATGTGGGTATGAAAACCCTTGCTGATCCCTACCCTTGCCACCATTTGTGCCACCCCTTGGTGGTGATGCTGACAAGTATGGTCTATCCAACTTACACTGCTCCCATTGCATTGCTCATTGTATTGAGCAAGTTGGCTTACAACAATGGGGGAAGAACCATGTGTGGCAGTTTATTGTTGAGGAGAGTGATGAGGAAGATGAGGTCACAGAAGAAAATCAGGTCATGCAAGAAGACAGGGCCATGGAGGATGATGATTTCAACAGCAATGAAGACTTCCAGGAAGATGAAGGTGAATATGAAATGCCAGGTGCAGAGCCATAACTTACTGATGTCTGATGGATGCCCTTACAGAGGGCAATATCCTGGATGAGAGTGACCTGACTCTCCTCTGTGCCTATGCCCTCACACTTGAGGAATGCCTCACTGACAAAGTGTTCAACAAACTTTGCTTCACTTTCCCTCATTCTTCAATAGACTCCCTGAAGAATACAGAGAAACACATTCAGTTTCTCTCTGGTTTCCAGCCTGTGCACTATCACTATTGCCCCTCCTCATGTGTCTGCTATACTTGCCCATATGAAACCCTCAAGAAATGCCCCAAATGCAACACTGACCACTATAAAGCTGATGGGACAACACCATAGGCAGTTTATGAGTATCTTCCCATTATTCCCTGTCTCTGTGCAATACTTGTGAGTACTTCCTATGCAATGAAAATGCAGTACCAGTCCAAACACAAAACTGACCCAACAAAAATAACTGACATCTTTGATGGTACTCATTATTATTCACTCTGAGAGACATTCATTACAATCAGTGATGAAGAGCTCCCAATATGGTTCTTTTCTGATCCTCATGACATTGCACTTGGGTTATCTGCAGATGGCTTTGGTCCCTTCAAGCACCATACCAAGACTGTCATGGCCAATCATTCTATTCAACTATAACCTCCCTCCTGAAGAGTGGTTTCTCAAGCACAACATTATTTCAATTGGAGTGATCCCTGGACAAAAGAAACCCTGCAATTTTGATTCATTTTTATGGCCCCTAGTCCAGGAACTTCTGCAGCTTGAGGTTGGTGTTTCTGCTTTTGATGCAATCACCAAGGATGTCTTCCTCCTACATGCATATCTGATTGTTGTCTTTGGTGATATACCAGCCATCTCAATGATTATGTGCATGAAGGGCCACAATGCAATCTCTCCATGCTGCATGTGTACAATCAAAGGAGTCTGCATTCCATCCTCACAAGTGACAATGCACTATGTTCCTTTGTGCTGTGATGGCTTCCCAGGCTCACAGGAGCAATACAACCCATGTGCACTTCCACTATGAGATCACACAACATTCATGGAGCAAGCAAAGGAAGTCCAGTACACATCAACCAACACAGATTATGAAGACCTTGCAACCAAGTATGGCATCAAAGGTTTGCCACTGCTCAGCACCTTAAGCTCCCTCTCTTTTCCCATGTCCTTCCCTTACAACTTCATGCATCTCATATGGACTAATCTCATTCCCAACCTGATTCTCTTCTGGACTGGAAAGTTTAAAGATATTTCCCATCATGATGAAGGCTATGTGTTGGTGCCAACAGTATGGGAGGCTATTGGAGAGGCCACTGCCAATGCAGGAAAAACTATGCCTGCACCATTTGGCTCTAGGGTTCCAAATATAGCATCAGAGAAAGTGCAGATGATTGCTGAAACTCATTCAATCTGGACATTATACATTGCCCCTACTCTCCTCAGAGGCTGATTTGTGTGTCCACAGTACTACAAACACTTCATGGAATTAGTTCAACTGCTAACACTCTGCCTTGAATTCAAAATCACCCAAAATCAAGTTAATGACCTTGAGAGAGGTTTCCAGAGTTGGGTACAGAAGTACAAATGGTATGTGTTTCTTGTTGCCAACAGGATGCCATCTGATAGATTAACAGTCTATACTACCAACATGATCCACTATGTGTAGCTTGTTGTCCCATCACTGTCCATGTGCTGCTTCAAATTGCACCAACTATCAGGGCTATGGGTCCAGTCTGGGCTTATTGGGCATTTCCAATGGAGCACCATTGTGGTGACATCCTCCATAATGTCAGGAGCCAACAGTTTCCCTATGCAAACATCAACAAGTATGTTACCTCCTGTGCACAGTTGATGCACATAACCCTCCTCTATGGCTTGCATGAAAAACTTAGACTCTCACCTCCTGTCCATCATGATACAGATGTCAAATTGCCTTCATGTAAGTCTTCAGTCATGTTGATGAGCCCACATGCTTATCATAGTGAGCCAGACCCATTATTTATTCTTACTCCCCCCAAGGGACCTATGGAAACCCTCTCCACTCCTCTGAGGATGAAGCTCATTGCCACCCTAGCCACTTGCTTTAACAAGCCTGCATCAGTCATTCAGGAGCTTATACCCCAGAATACTCAATTTGCCCAATATGGCCATGCATGCCAGCTGGAGGGTGGTGATGTTATGCATGCTCATGACTTTGTTCCACTCAGATCTGACAGTCAAGATAAGTCATTTGTCCAGGTAAGCCTCCCACTAAACTATTTTGTGCATATTAACTTACTCATACTCCAGTATCAACTTGCTGTTGACAAATTTGCTCATCTACCACATAGAGCACCAGAGTTTCATCTGCAAGATTTCTTTGGGAAAATCCTTTGCTTTGTCATTGTTGATATCCCTCACTCCCCTATACATAACATCAAGGCTGATTCTTTTATCTATGCATTCATCAGTCAGGTCAAAATTTCAGAGCCAGCCACTAATCAATGTGGGATCAACTACTACAAAGACTTGGGGCCTACAGAATTTGTTGGTCTCAATCAGATAAAATGTGTAGTTGGGTGCATTAAGGACTGTGGAAAGTGGTCCATTATCGACCAAAGTAGATTACTAGCACAGGCTGTAGCTGAATGCAATTAAATTTATGTTCTGTCTTGAGGCAAGAGTGCACAAAGAAGGCCATTTAAATAGTTGTGAAATTGGTGCCTTGTAAAGTACAGTAACCCACAAAAACCATTCCAATGTTTGGCCATCCTGAAGAGATTGACCTACCCACACAATGAGAATAATTTCCAAAATTAGTAGAAATTGATAGATGATAGTGTAGCATCTAAGCTTCAATTAGAGCCTATACTAATGTCAATTGAGTCAGTGGTGCATGATATATAAAATGTTTTGTGTAGCAATGTCATTAGAATGGTTTTGTGGCCTATTGCACTTATGATGGAATGGGGGTGTATGATATGGGAGAGGCCAGGTATGGCTTGAAAATTTGATGGGAGGATGGACAGGCATAGGGCCTAGCACAAGTGCACTCATGAGTTACCTGGATCCAAACTTGTGGGTATTTAGATAAGAAAATGTCATACTCAGATCTGTGCAAGTATGTTCCCACAGATCACCCGAGCTGTGAGTCCTATACTTGCGTGGATCTGAGTACTTGCAGGTTTACTTGTACTCTTACTCCTTTTTTCCACTCTGGGCCTCCACTTTCTCTCAGATAGCAGACATGACTTTCTGGCTCTTCTTCAGAGGCAGTTCAACCCAGATATCTCTCCTAGTAATGCCTATAGAATGTCCATGACAATGGTGATCCTTCAAAGACAGTTTATTGGCTCTGGTCCCTCCCCTGCTATTGAGTTATAACAGCTGCCCCGGCCCTCCTATCACCAATGACCTCATTTCTCTTTCCATCAGTCAACAAACAACATCAATGAGCAAGAATGTCACAAACTCAAGTGCAGGGTTAAGGATGCTTTGGAGGATGGGAATGGCCTCATATAGGTATGTCTTCATTTGCATCCCTTTCACACAGCTGCCCCAGCCCTCCTATCACTGACAATCTCCTCTCTACCTCTCATTGTCATTCAACAAACAACATCAATGAGCAAGAACATCATAAGCTCAAGCAGCTCAAGCACAAGGTTAACAACAACACTTGGAGGATGGGAATGATGGATGCCATCCACACTTAGGTACTGTCTTTCTTTCACACAGCTGCCACCTGTCTATCATCACTAATGGACATCTTGTCTTTTCGTTTTTTTGGTTCCAGTCAACAAGCAACATCAATGAGCAAGAATGTCATGGGCTCAGTGCAGGGTCAATGCCAATGCTTTGGAGGATGGAATGGCCATCACTTAGGTACGTCTTCATTTCACACACTGCCACCCCTTCCTATCACTAACGAGTCTTTCTTTCATCTGTCGGTCAACAAGCAATGTCAATGAGCGAGAATGTCATGGGCTCAAGTGCAGGGTCAACCCAATGCTTTGGAGGATGGGAATGGCCATCACATGGGTACATCTTCCTTTGAATCTATTTCATGCAGCTGCTGAGGCTTTCCTCAGCTAAAAAGTGTCTTATCAAAATTCTGTGGGTGATCCTTCTCAGGTGCCATCCAACACTCTTGGTTACATTCAAGTGTGACTATATAAATTTACAATATTCTGTAACTAGGTAGAATCACTGTCATCAATAATATCTATATAGCCTTTGCCTTCCCTGTCCACTTCCCTTTATCCTTAAAAGCAGCTATTATATCATTGTAAGGAATAAGATCAGGAATATCACACCATGACCCAAGTACTGTAGCTGCTACATAGACTCATCCAAGAGAGAATGTTGCATTTTTGAGACTGTTAAACCACCTTTTGAAAACACACATTCAACATCAGTTGAGGTTGCTGCCATGTATATTCAGCACCACAAAAATGAAAGTAGTGATTAATAACCCACCTGGAATGGAAAGGAAGTTGATAGCCATTTGTGCAAGTGGATGGCCTGTTGCCTTCATTGCTGTCCAGTATGTGATCGATCAGTGTTGGTGACAGTGGGTGCATTAGACAGCCATTCATCCAGGGCGTCGACAGGTGTAAACTTGTCAGGCAGTGTGCCAAAATATTTTGCTGAAAGGCAGTCGGTTCCTAATTAAAGCAGAGTGAGCAATTGCCAATTACTCCTTGACATATATTTGAAATCTACCTTTGATGTGATGCTTGATGCTGCTGTTGATGTCATAGATGTCATAGATAGCACTTCTGGCTTGTATGCTTGCCATTCCTGTGCACAGGTCCTCTGCGCCTTGATCCACTCATGTTTCCATCCTGCCTTGATGAAGTATGAAGTCTTGTGTTGAGGGTGAAGAACTAAGATGATTAGATAAGAAAAATAAGAAAGCAAATCTTGACTTACTCATAGCAATGCGAAATACCAAGGAATCGTCAGTAAGCGGTAATACTTACTCATTAGCAGTGACCCTCGAAGGTGGCTCCCCGACAGTTAGGTGGAGTGACTTATTATCAATGA